>KN890530.1:10468-42015 GCA_000934455.1 Apostichopus parvimensis
AAACGGAAGCTACTACTACTAAATTGGAGTGATGGCGCTATGTAACTGTAATGGAAAAGAAATAATACCCTTTGAGGCTCGTATAAATTTAAAATATGGATTGAACTAACAGGTCTACCTTCAGCTATACCTAGCCAAGTAAATGAACACCCAAGATTACTGAATATTCCAGTGAGGTAAATTTGCTCCAAGGTAATAAAAACAGTTTAAGAATTTTGACCAAAGGTGACCATATTTGGATATCTGGCATATTTGGGGCCAATACAGCAAACGTATTATATTAACTCAGTTAAGCCTAGCTTATAGGCCTAATTAAGTAAGGCTAGCCTATTTGCTTTTGACAAATGACAGTGAAGGGCTGAAGGTAGGATCTAGCAAATGCCTACATTTTCTCGGTTTATTAGACAAGAAATTTTTTAAAAGATCCCCTACATGATTTTAGAGCCTACATGGGTACACTGTACAGTGATGTCGATTGGGTGCCTTGGCCTCAGTATTTGAGAAAGTGGTCAGATGCTGGGGGTACACTCTCGTCCGTCGGATGGGGGCGTTAAATGGCGGTCCCGGGAGCAGGAATGGGAGCGAATTCACACCCCTGCCTCGTTATCCTCTGAACACTTATCGAAAAGAGAAAGCTTGAAATAAGCCGGTGTTCATCCACGATCTAATACGGATAGGGTCTCAAATAAGCTACTGTAAGGCTATTTGATTCTTGGGTCTCTAAACTAAACTAATCTAATCTAAACTAAACTAATGTGACGCTTATATATAAATTGACATTTGTGCCTACAATTTAATTATGCAAGTGTCGGCAAAACGAGTACTCACTGTCTTGATTTACTGCTCAGCAAGTAAGCGTAGTACTACAGGCTACCGCAGCATATACATGCGTACTTTCTCAAATTTGCGACCTTTACATAGATTACGCAGGTGTATTTCTCGCGTGTAGTAATCGGTTCAAAGTCGTCGATAAGTTTGCGTACTTCGGCACACAGATTGTGCATAGCGCCATCGCTCCAATTTAGTAGTAGTAGTAGCTTCCGTTTTAGATGTAGTACACTTCGAATTAGTAGTACGTGACATTTTAGATGTAGTATACTTCGAATTAGTAGTAGTACGCGACATTTTAGATGTAGTACACTTCAAATTAGTAGTAGTACATGTGAAATTAGTAGTAGTACATGTGAAATTAGTAGTAGTACATGTCAAAATAGTAGTGGTACATGTCACTGTGGTCCTTTTGGCGTTCCATATATATATACCTTTAAAACAACGACTTTAAACTAAGAAGGAAAGTAAGACCATATAGGATACAAAACGGTAAAAAATAGTATCAAGAATCGTTGTTAGATTCAAAACGTGAATTGACACATAACCGTCTGCGATCTAAAAATAGGTGTTTAGATAAAGTGAAGTTTGTCATGAGATGAGATGGCCAACAAGTGTTGGATGGGATAACAATTTATAGAAATACATGATAAGAAGCGTACACCTAAAGACATGTGTTCACAATATTATATTTTGCTGTAAGGGGTTAAGACAGAGGCGCTTGTAAATCCTATTGCCTTAACAAGTGCTATCTAAGTGTATTTTAGCTTGGATCTCAGGTTTAAAAAGGGTTGAGAAGTAGTCTTCATTGTAACCTAAGCCATAAGTGTCAGTTTAGTTCTTGGTTGAGGTCTCCGGAGAATGGTATTATTGTCTTCTGGTAAAAGGCTATAACACCTACTGCCCAATACCAACGGGAGAAACACACAATAAACACGCCTATCAAATAATGGCTGCATTGGGGTTTTCACATAACATAAAAAAATCATGATATATTGAACATGATTGTGAAGGCAGTTAATGGCGCATCGATGCTTCACATGCAGGAAATGGATTAAAATTGGTACATATCACATTTTGAGATATTTAAAGCAAACATAGTAGCAGAAATATACTTCTATAGTTTCAGATAAATTACCATGATCAAATTCACTGTTGAAACGGAGAATATAAAAATTAATAATGTGTACAATGATACCAATACAGTGTATGGTAAGCAATCGTCCATACACCTAAACTGGTCGCGCGAATAACATTGAAAGTAGTTTCATAGCCTGTGGCACTATATTGCGCTATCATAGTCTTTCGCACGTCTTGCGAGAGAGATAGTTGACAAATTACTCTTTCATATGGTCAGAACTATATTGCTTTTGATGAAGAAGTTGCCATTGTCTTGGAATGAATGACAATTATCATTCAGCTGAGCAATGACTTTGCATGAAATGGGTTCACTTTTTAGCGTTTATTAGCTTTTCTTTGTTGCTTGCATGCGTATATTATACTTTTATTGTTTTAACATCGAATGGCTGACAGAATTGTCGTTGGTGTCACACCCATTTGTAATTTTGTTGTCCGTTTGCTTCAATTTCACAATTAACTCAATTGTTATTATACAATCGTTATGATTTGACTATATTTGTTCTTTCTTTGGAAAGATAGTTGGTTTTAAGTTAGTTTCTAATGTTTTTCTTTGCATATTTTACTTTTGTTGTTTTTACATCGAATGGTTGACGGAATTGTCGATGATGTCACAGCCATTGGTCATTTTGTTGTCCGTTCGCTCCAATTTCACAATTAACTAAATTGTTTTTTTTACAATCGTTATGATTATTCTATATTTTTCTTTCTTTGGAAAGATAGTTAGTTTTTAATTAGTTTCTAATGTTTTTCTTTGATGCTTGCATGCGCATATTTTACTTTTGTTTTTTAACATGGTGTTACAGCCATTGGTAATTTTGTTGTCCGTTCGCTTCAATCTCACACAATTTAACTTTGTTATTAGACAATCGTTATGATTTGTCTATGCTTTTCTTTATTTGGACAAATAGTTAGCTTTTAGTTAGTTATTAAATTAGAGTTTGAGTTGAGTTTGAATTGACATGAAGTTAGAGCTGCAGTTAAAAGAACTGTGTTTTATTGAGCCTTTAAGACGGATTGGAGTTCGGAGAGATTGTATTAGTAATATAACAGTTGTTCGTCATGTAGCCATGAACCTTTCAATATTGTATGATAGTTAGCAGTTATCAATATATCGTTTTAACTGGAAACCGCTTGTCCTGTGCCTTCATTCTCCGTTACGTGTTTTTTTTTCATTTATTTATTTATATTTTGTTTCACAACATGCATTTAATTGTTTACAAATTTAATAACATAAAGAAGTATTGAATAATACAAGTGAAGGAAGCGGAACAGAACACTTTTTAAAGTAGAAACTAAACAATATATTTGTTGCATCAACGCATAGTTTACAGAACTGTTATTTAAACCGTAGAGAAACTACGTCGGCTCCTGGGACTATGTCACCCCCCCCCCCCCTCTGAAGTATTCATTAGTTCATGGTACGCATATGGGTGTTTTATTCCACGTTTGCATGGGCCTGGCCTTAATTTGACCAGAGCTCCAGGACTCCACATATCCCACATTGGTACAGAAGAGAGCCACTGGAGTGAAGACCGGTGTCAGGGGTGAGGCTATATAGAGATCGCCAACCGGGTCAATGGGCCTCGGATAAGGAATAGGACGTATCTCTGATCTTCATAAAGGTTTATGAAAGAACATCGAACATTTCAACAAGTGGAATTGTTTCCGGAGCCCGATCTTGATCTCTAACTTATCAGATATGAAATCAACAATTGTTACGCTTTCCATTGACATGAAGGTTCTTGTACAAAATATACTTCTGAATTGATGTAACTTGATTCTAAGAAAAATCATTTTCTGCAGCCAACTAAACTAGACCAAGGTCACTAGGTCACATACAGGGTTACCAGCATGAGGCTGTCGCGCTCGATGAAGATGGTTTTAGTTGAGTTAATGTGCACGTTAGCGAGGAGAGAGATGTTAACGTGGATTTTACATCCAAACTAAAGTAACATAATCCCAACACCTCTGACTCCCCTCGTACCTTCCCAATGTGGTTACATCATTGATTTTAAATGTTTGTGACTTACAGTTAAGAACATCACGGATAAACCCTTCAGTCACTTCGTTTAAAAATGACAAAGAGATATCAATGTTGAACAGTTGGACTTTGTATTATATACAAGGGGCAAAAATACCATTCTGTAACGAAGAGGGGTCACATGCTATGTCGCTGAGAGGTGGAGTGTACTTGGAGTGGTGGCCTTTCCCATTCGAGAAAGATTGGTATACTGGAAGGCCGGTGCTTTTGAAACAATGTTGAAGAACTTTCGACTGTTTAGGTTTAATCGCACATATGTTTTATATCTATAGTACATACTAAGTAAAATTACTTTCAATAATTGGAGAATTATTTTTTGATACTCACACATGGAATGACTGTCTTATTTTGATGAAGAAATATGATAATATATTACCTTTTTGTTTTGCTTCCTCAAATCAAAGTCACATGTCCCACTGCCTTTCGAAGTAGGTGAGGTGAGGTTTTCAGTAACTATTCGTGATCTATAAAAGAGATATCGATGAAGTAGTGATAAATGACGATACAAATGTTATTAATATTTGTTAAAAATGCTACTTCGTGATACACTTGGTTTATCTCGACTGTATTAACACAAATAATCATATTTAGTTAAATAACAAGGAATATTCCGTGTTAACTTTTTCAGACGAACATTGTTGCTGGTCAATAACCTATCTGTGTACACCGTTTCATTGAAAGCTTGTAATGACATAGCCCCAGAAGAATACACTATCATAAAACATGGACTGAGAAGAATCATGAATATGCATGCAATATTTGACTTGATAGCTATTTAGATATCCGGTATTAACAATCATGACAGCCCTCAAACTGTTTTGTGAAAATTCCATTGAAGCCGTACACACAAAAAAAAAGAAGTTTTAATGCAGAGATGATACTTATATAGGACCAACCAACCAATTTAATTTGGTTCTTTAAGAATTTCTGCGTAAGTTTAAAATATTCCTAAAAACGTTATGAATAACGAAATCCAATATTTTATGCATATGCATAATTTGTCGCATGTATCATCCCAGGCTACTTTACAATCCAAAATTAAATGGTATTAGGCAAGGACTCATTCACACTAAGGACTCGTGATAAGGTACTTTTGTATACAATGGAGATATGTAGACTTAAACCTTTGTTCATTCCAGATAAAGAAACCTATTTCAGTATAATCTGATTAATTAATTTTGAGACTGGTAAACAATTCTTGTAGTTTCGCTTCCGAGGCAGCTGAAATCCAGACATTTTGTTTGAAATTGATGAGATAATAGGTTCGTCCATTGTTTATATTGAACTTTGACATTAACTTAATGGCGATCAATATATGACAGAAATGGTTATATATCAGACAATGACTGTTTACTTACATTATTCAACTTCGAAATATATACCCACTCAAGGGAGTGAATGCACTTCTCTCAAGTTGAACCATTTGACTCCAGCTTTCGAAAATGGCTTATGATATTCGTAGTCGGTATCCTTATTTGTCCGACAAAGATTGGAACAGGTACAAAATCGATTCGGCCCAACATGTAAACTTTAATGATTTCAGGGAAATAAGTTGCTAAAAATATTGGCAAATTTGTCTTCATCGGAGAAATCGTTCAACTTCTAACACATTTTGTTGTCTTTTAAAGAAGAAAGATTATCTTGATAAAAGTGATACACATAAAGTAAAACTTTTAAATTACTTGTAGATTTTTTTTATTGATACTAGCTGATGCATTACAGACTTTGGTTTGATGAAGATATCTGTTAATACATTACCATTTTTTGGCTTCCTCAAATAAACTGTGTCACATCTCCCACTGCCTTTCGAAGTAGGTGCGTCCCCTCCCCAAATTGAACTCTCTTCCACATCCTATGGTTGTACGATAAATTGCACTACTTGTTGTTATTGTCACTTAGAGGCTTAGCCTATGCCTTTGAGATTTTCAGTGGAATATTCCTTATTTCAAGCTATAAAAGGGATATCTCTGAAACAGTGATAACTGAGGATACATATATGGTTAATATTTGTTCAAAATGCTACTTCGTTACACTTGGTATATAAAATAAATGAAATAGCTCCATGAGAATACAATATCATAGAAAAATGTATTGAGAAGAATTGTGAATATACATGTCATATTGGACTTGGTACAGCCAGTTGTGACAACTTCCTAATGATAACAAATCTCTAAACTATCCTTCAATATTATGCTTCAAAGCACTGGTATTGAAAGTACAAACAGTTCCTGACCTTGATCTGATAAATGCCTGATATTCATACTGCTCGCACTGACAACACGAGTGCTCTGAAAGCGGGACATGGTACTACAGTATAGAACAAATTGTCTCAACTGGGTGACTTGAAAAGCTATTTTGATATCTAGTATTAACAAATATGACAGTCCTCATTCAGTCCATAACTGTTTGTGAAATTTCCTTTGAATCCGGACGACAAAATGAAGTTTAATTGGAGACATGATACTTATTTATGCCCAAACTAATTTGATTTAGATTTTTTGTCAGAATTTTTGCGTAAGTTTAAAATATGTCTTAATATGTTTTGAATAACGAAATCCAATATTTTATGCATATGCATAACCTGTCTCATCTATCATCCCCGGCTATTTATATTCCAAATGAAAGGGCATTGGACGAGGATTTATTAGCACCAATGACTCGTGATCAGGTACTTCTATTAGTATTGCAAATATTTAGACATTATACCTTTGATACCTCCAGATAAAGCAAGCTATTTCAGTAATATCTGATTAATTAATTGTGAGGCTAGTTGAGAATTTGTTTAGTTTCGATATCCGAGGCAGCTGATATCTCGGCATTTTATTTGCAATTGAATGTAGAAAAAAGTTTTGTTGTTCGCTTACATTGGACTTTGACCTTAACCTTAATAGCGATAAATATATAATAGACAATGGTCAATTATCGGTCGATGACTGTTTACGGATAGTCTTCAATATCGGAAGATAAAACCACTCAAATGAGTTCATGCATATCGCTCAGTTTGCTTCATTCGAATCCAGCTTTCAAAAATGGAGTCTGATAGTCGTAGTCAATATCCTTACTTGTCCGAAGATGACTTGAAAGAGTACAAAAGCGATCCTGAACAACTCAAAAACCTTAATGAATTCAGGAAAAAGGACATGGAGAAAAAAATAGCAAATTTGTCCTTATCAGAGAACACGTTCAACGATAAAATTCCACCCCATTCTACCGCGAGTAATGAGTTACGTCTTGTGATCATTGGCAAAACAGGTCAAGGTAAAAGCGCTACAGCCAACACGATACTTGGAAAAGTCAGGTTTGAAGAAGATTTCACCGCAACTTCTGTGACCAGAGAATCGAGATGTGTCACCGAGCTGGTAGATGGACGCAAGATAAGTGTTATGGACACGCCTGGTTTGCAAGACACTCATAAAAGTAATAAAAGTATTTTGAAAGAACTTGCAAGAATGACTAAATTATTTCCTGATGGGGTGCATGCTTTTGTATACGTGATGAATATGGCCGATCCACGATTTACTGCTGAGGACCAAAACGTCTTGGATTTAATTGAGGTAAGAAACTCGAATCCCTCACCCCCCCCCCCCCCCCCTAACGCGCCTCGGCTACGTCTCCATCGTCAGTCAGGGTAAAACAGTCCGTCGCGACAATTTTTCCACTGGAAAAATGATTAAACTAAGTATCATTGTTACAGACCATAACTGAAAGTGGAGTTTCTGTCTTTCCATGATCGAAAACTTCATTGGAAATATATGTATTAACTAATATAAACATGCAAGAGGTGGATTATAGGAGGTTATAGACGTGCTTTCCATTTCAGAAATAGGGCTTCGAGAAAGAAGAAAGTAAGGTCAGGAGAAATCACTCAAACATAAAATTGTTCATGCAAATAATATCACAAAGAAACGTCAATCAGCTTCGGTTTCCTGTATTTCGTAAGTTCTTTGGGTTGTTTGTATATTTAAATTCTTATTGGAAGAGATAAGTTACTACGAATAACAAAAAGAAATGCTTGAAACTTTATGGGATAACTTTATACGAATGTTAGTTTTGATGTAAAAAAATGTTCAGGGATGAAGGGAGTTATGAGGTGCTGGTAATACCTCTGTCGCTATTCTGGTTTAAATAGTTCATGCTAAGTTACACGAAATCTCGGGAAGGGTCTTTGTAAGCTGAATTGATGCTGACTACGGCTCTTCTGCGCAGACATTAATGTTAATCTATTGTTTAATACATTCTAGTAACTTAACCAAACGATGTTCTTCTAACTTCATGTAAGCAACAGATCACACTTGGATAGAATTCACTATAATTTGTTATTCAGAAATTTGTAACAGATTCTGACCAGTCCATTTAAGACCATAAAATACTTTGCTTTATAACTGAGGTTTGTATTGCATGCGAAGAACTGACTTAAGTGTATGTGTTTAAGACTGTAATATCCTAACAATTGAGCCAATGAACCACTGCATGACAAATTAAGTTCGTGTTTAAAGTCAAAGTAACAAAATACCCTACTATTTTTATTGGAACAGAAAACATTTGGAGGAGGTTTCAAAAACTACTGTGTTCTTGTATACAGTCACGGAGATTCGGAACTGAAAAAAATCAACCTAGACACCTACATAAAAACGCAGATGACGATTAGCCAGGAAACTCCACAAAGTAGCAGAAAAGATCAGAGAGGAGAGGGCCAGGACCAGAAAGGTCTTGCAAAATTTTTACAAGAACTTTCGTGGAAAATTCTAGCAATCGACAATAAGACCAGTATACCCTTCGAAAAAGCACATTACCGAGAACAGATCGTAGCAATGGTTGACCGCATGAGAACATGGAACCGTCCAGAGATCTACACCAACAAAATGTTTGTTAAAGCTCAACAAGAAAGAGAAGCTATGAGACAAAAAGGCCTCAGAAAGGGATGGAATCCATCAATCATGAGCAAAGTAGAAACAATACTTGCAGCCAACCCCAGTATATCTCGAGAGGAATTACAAGCCGTAGTTATTCGACAACTACAAGAAGAAGAAGAAGAAAGATTGCAGAAGGAAGAGCGAGAAAGACATGAACTTCGACAAAGAGAAGAAAGGGAATGGAAGTTGGGACAGGAGCGACAGGAAATTGAGAGACAGAGACGATTTGACCGTGAAGACATTGACATGCAGAGGTGGCAGTTGCTGCATCAACGTCAGCAAGAGATGTGGAAAGGACAGGTGAGGGGTATAGCAGAAGAACACAAAAGTTCGTTAGAAAAAGTCATCAGCGCCATTGTATCCATCGCTGAGAAAGTTGTTGGTTGGATTTTTTAATTCTTTCATATAAAAACACAGAGGGTAACATTAAAGTATTCAGCGAAGTTTATGTCTATAGATGTGGGACAATTATAATCTGACATGAACATTAAGGAGAAGGCATATAGTACTTACGTCCAGCAAACATATTCCACATGCCGCATTCAATGAATAAACTTACAGATATTGCGAAGTAAATCCCCATTAAACTAAGACCGTAAACTAAGAGAAAAGCAAGACCAAAAAGAAAGAAAAAAAATGTTGTACCTTGGTGAAATATATTTGGGATAAGAAAATATATTTGTTTATTGCAAAGGAAGTGCCTTTAAAACTACGACCATCAACTAAGAAAAAAAACGAAGACCATAGAGAAAGCAACCTTTACGTCCTACTCTGGTGCAAAACAATTTGTGGTGAGATTACATTTTTTTCTAACGGTAGGATATCAACAATCGTTTTTCGATGGAAATCGTGAATCGATCGTAAAAGAGGTGTTTAGGTGAAGTTCGTCATACGCAGTTGCAACTTATAACTGAGTGGCTCAGAAATTTGTCATTAGGTAATGTAGGCTGCGGACAACAATTGTTGGACGATTTAACAAGTTTAGAAATACATGATAAGAAGCTAAACCCTAAAGACAGGGGTCCTCAAAATCATATTTTGCGGGGAGGGATTAAGTGAGAGGCGCATGTATACCCTATCGACTTACCAAATGATAGCGAAGCGTATTTCATCTTGGATCCCAGGCTTAAAAAGGGTTTGGAAGTAGTCCTCACTATAACCTAATGATCATATTTAGCATGACAAATCTAAACTACAATCTCATCAATAATATTTTTGCAACTGGTTTTGCCGGTACTTAAGAGACTGTGTGAGGGAAGTTTACAAAACTTCACAATCAGGGCCTTGGGGTAAAAGTTGTAAATATCATATACTGAGTCAATTTATTGCAAACAAAGCAACTGAAATGTACATCTGACTAAATGCACTTCTAATTTCATAGAAATAACCATGATCAAATTCACTGCTGAAACAGAGAATAGAAACACTGATGATGAGTAAAATGACATCAACAGTTGCTCCGCCATGATATTGTGTACAGTGTATATAACTTGCTCCTTTATTCGCCAGATTCGACCACTAAGCATCGGACCATGAGTTACTGAGGTTGAATAGTTTCGCAGTATTTGTTCCAAATGTATTTCTTGGTTGCTGTCGAAATTGTGTCAAGACAAACTAGGTCAGTTGAACCTGTACTTGATATTTGCACTAATGTATGTAACTTCACATGGTTCCAAAATTGAATGGGTTTGTTGACCAGGTCAGTTTTTAGTTTTTCAATGAATGATCAAAGTCTGGAGAGAGAGAGTAGAGATTTGACTAACTACTCTTTATTTGATCAGAATTCTATCGTTTTTGATAAATAAGTTGTTATTGTCTTGGAATGAAAATTGCCATTCCGTTGAGCAATGAATTTGTGATTTTGCAAGAAATGGTTCAACTTTTTACCGTTGCTTATGCTTTTCTTTGTTGCTTGCATGCGTTTATTTTACTTTTGGTGCTTTTTTGAATCAAATGGCTGACGGAATTGTCGATGGTGTCAAAGCCATTGGTCATTTTGTTGTCCGTTCGTTTCAATTTCACAATTAACTATGTTATTTGACAATCGTTATGATTTTTCTTTATTTTTGTTTACTTTGACAGATAGTTAGCATTTAGTTAGTTTCTAATGCTTTTCTTTGTTGCTTGCATACGTATATATTTGGTGTTTAACATCGAATGGCTGACGGAATTATCGATGGTGTCACAGCCATTGGTCATTTTGTTGTCCGTTTGCTTCAATTTCACAATTTAACTTTGTTATTTGACATTCGTTATGATTTTTCTTTATTTGGACAGATAGTTAGCTTTAACTAGTTATTAAATTAGAGCTTCAGTAGAGTTTGAGTTGAGTTTGAATTGACTTGAATTTAGTGCTGTCGTTCAGCACTAAATTGTACTGGACTGAGAAGGTGGGATGGAGCTCGATGTAAAACAGATGTTTGCCATGTAGCCAAGAAATTGTCATTATTGTATCGTAGTTAGCAGTTATCAATATATCTTTTTAACTGGAAACCGCTCGTCTTGTGTCTTCATTCAGCATTCCGTGTTTAAATTGGAAACCGAACGATGTTTATTCGTTACATTACAGCATAGTTTACATAAACCTTATAGAGAAACTACGTCAGCTACTTCTGGATTCACTGAACTGTCCGTTAAGTTCATTTTATATGGACCGCCATGTCTACAGGTGTCTCAACACAATTAGTTGCTCCCGTTTACTTTTACACTAAACTCGTCACTTTTCCAGGCCGCTGGAGCATAGATGAAAACAAATCAACTGACAAGTCCTATCCACCATATGATAGCTTCCGCTATATCAAAGAGCTCAAAGTTTACACTATGCTTCCCAACTCATCCGCCATCGGTCTGCACGGAATCTTCTTGTTTCTCCCAAGATTTTTGAAAAATGCCTTAAAATCACCTCCATATTTTAAGTTTATCTTCTTAAACATTCAGACGTAAAAAAAAATGTCGATTAATCAGAAAAGGCCAAACATTTGATGCAGTATAGGTCACTTTAAGGCTATTTACCGACAATGTTCAACCTCTCAGGTCTAACTGTGGTGTGATACCTACAACATTTCCACGGAACGTATGTGCCTGGCTAGACCATATCAACCATATTTGGAATCGGGGAGGTACTTGCTATTGGCAGTAACTGGTAAAGCTCAAAACCAACTAATCACACGTTTTAAAGATTTTTAGTGGTACAGTTATTCTGAGAGAATTACTCCATCACTTGAAAATGCTTGTCATTCAAGTTCCCGGCTAGCCTGAGTGCCAGCAAACAAATGACCAGTGTCGGTAAGAAAGCTAACTTTGAATGTTCCATTTGACCTTTGATGATTGTGTAAATAAATGTAAAAAAAAATAAATAAAAAGTGTAAATAAATTATTGTCCCAAATATAAAAAATAGAAAATAAAATATGATGGAATTTCAATAAGGTATAAAGTAAAATACGGTTAAAAGTAAAGTATGCTATATAAAGTATAAACGACAAATTGAAATCTCCAAGTCGATGACGTATATGCTATATAGTATAATGTGCTAGACAAAAATATGCTAGAAAATCAAAGCGTTTTGTTGAAGCGAGCAATACCACAGCAAGTAGAACATATGCTATAGAAAGTAAAATATTCTAGAACGTAAAATAATCTTGAAATTTCAAATATTACACACACACGTTAACAATTGTCACGGTAATTATAATGAAGCGAATTTATGCATACAGTAACACGTAATGAAAGCCCTATATCACTTTATGACTCCATCCTTTGGTTGAGCAAAAGAACTTAATACATATTTGCCAAATTTGCCAACACCGATACTAACGATATGAGACCAGAATCAGGTGTGAGCTAATGAATAAGAACTATTGTCAATGGAAATGACTCCTGTAAACAATCTTAAAAAACAATAAATTGTCACGGTAATTATAATCAAGCAAATACGTGCATACAGTAACACGAAATGAAAGCTCTACTTCACGAAACGAACTTAATACATATTTGCCAATTTTTCCAACACCGATATAAATGAGCTAAGAATAAGAAAAATTGTCAATGGAAATGACAGCTGTAAACAATATTAAAAACAAGAAATTCTGAAATTGATTTCTGCAGCTGTGTAAACCTGCTTTCTTTTTGTATGAATGAGGAAAGACTTGCGGTGAATACAGCATCCCACGTTTTAAACAATTTATAGCCTCACACTACAGGTTTGTCAGATGTTGTCACGCATGAATGCATCTCTATTGATCCTTTATTGTGTAACACGACTTACCAGCCTTTGACAACTATACCGTCTGCTCACACAAAGGCTATAGGGGTGAATCATATATATAAATTACTGCTGACTTAATGGTAGGTATAGGGTATTATATTGTACGCTGTTGCCAACAGACTAGATCAACGTTGTATTTTAGGGGATTGACATTATATATACGCAGCGATCACTAACTAGTTTAGACCCTAATGGAAGTTACCATGTAAGGGTGTATGTGGTATTCTATCTCATCATGCTTTGCATTACAGAACCACGTGAGAAGCGCTGGCTGACTAAATACCGTCATTGTGCTGATTGACTTGGAACCGTCAACATCATTGACTGGTTTAGTTAAGCTAGAGTACTACGCTATTGTGTGTCTGCTGAACGTGGACGACTTTGTTCACAGCTTTGATAATAGCTCTTTTGTCTCTGAGTTGCTGGTTAGATAGCAGCTCTCTAAGTTTCATTACGGTAATAGCCAACGTGTGTATAGTAGAACGATATAAGGATCTCTTATATTGCTCTGTACAAGTCTGTTAAACTGGTTAGGCATAGTTGCAGAAAGCTAGTGTAAAGAGGACAGGCATAGTTGCGACGAACCTCGAAAATTCTGATCATGGATTCTGGGGAGCTTGATTTCTCAGAAGAGTTACTTTGTGAGTCTGAAAATGCAGACACTTTACAGCAAAAGGCTGATGAATCCCGATCAGCGGGAATAACACCTGAAATATCGGAGTTCCGGCAGATCGCCAGGCCCATACGGGAGAAGTGGAAGGAGGACATAGGAGTTATGTCCACCTCACCAATTCAGGGTGAGGTAGGTTCTTATTTAGGAATTTTCAATCAGAACCCTAATTTTCAAGTAGCAGGTCGATTAACTAAGTTTTTGCCTGCTTGGCTACTTTTAACTTCAGATCAAGAAGTAATTCAAACAGTTAAAGGCCTTAAAATAGAGTTTGAGGAAACACCATACCAGAGTGTAGTTTCTCCTCATTTTACGTCAAATGCGTTGTACGAAGTACAGTTTAAAAAATTACTCGAGAAAGGAGTTTTCAGACAGACTTCTCGATCAAAAGGTGACTTTGTGTCACCCATTTTCTTTATTCCCAAGAAAGACGGGAGTTACAGATTGATTTTAAATCTGAAGCCGCTTAACAAGTTTGTGAAATATCGCCACTTCAAAATGGACCATTTGCCAAAAGTCCTACAATTAATACGACCAGGATGTTTTATGGCATCGATAGACTTAAAGGATGCGTATTATTCTGTTTCTATTGAAAATAATTTCAGGAAATATCTGAGATTCTATTGGAATGGTGTTTTGTACGAGTATACGTGTCTGCCAAATGGTCTAGCATGTGCACCTCGAATGTTTACGAAATTACTCAAACCTGTGTTTTCTACTTTGATAAAAAACGGTCATACAGTACTTGGTTATATTGATGACACATTTCTTCAAGGGGACACTTTCGCAGGGTGTCAAACAGCAGTCTTTGTGGCTGTTTCTTTGTTTTCAGAACTAGGATTTGTTGTTCATAATGAAAAATCTGAAATTCTACCCAAACAGGAATGAAATTTCTTGGGTTTCACGCTCCATTCCGTGACTATGACAGTCTCGATCACTCCAGAAATTAAATGCAAAACCAAACAAAAAATTCAAGGGTTGTTAAATGCTCCGTTTATTACAATTCGAGAGTTAGCAGAAGTTATTGGTATTCTAGTGGCCAATTTACCAGGGGTAACATATGGCCGTTTATATTACAGACATTTGGAATGTAATAAAATAAAATCGTTGAGGTCTGCCAGAGGTGATTTCAATGCAAAGACTACCTTAACCTCGTTGAGTCGTCTCGATTTGGTGTGGTGGCTCAATAATATAGATGAGGCTTTTTGCCACATATACCATGGACCAGTGGGTGCGGTATTAGAATGTGATGCCTGTACCTCAGGGTGGGGCGCAGTTTTAAAAACAACAGACCAGCCCACTGCTAATGGCCTCTGGAGTTGTTCACACCAAAAATTCCACATTAATGTACTGGAGTTATTGGCCATTTATTTTGGTCTACAAGCCCTATGTAAATCTCTTAGAGGACACCATGTTGGTATACGGTCCGATAATATGACTGCTGTGTCATATATTAATCACATGGGGGGTACAAAATCTTATCAGTGTAATGACGTAACCAAATTAATTTGGCTTTGGTGTAAAAATAATGATATATGGATATCTGCTGCTCATATTCCAGGTACGCAAAACACCATCGCAGATTGTTTATCTCGTCGTGACAACATTAATACGGAATGGGCTTTAAATAACAAAACATTTTTGAATATAACGTCAGTTTTTGGTACCCCAGATATTGACCTTTTTGCGACTAAGGAAAATGCTAAAGTATCGAGCTTTGTTTCGTGGCATTTTGACCCACTGGCCCATGCCGTTGATGCATTTTCTATAAAGTGGACTGACCACAATTTTTATGCCTTTCCTCCATTCAGCTTGATAGGTAGGTGTTTACAGAAAGTCGAGCAGGAGCAAGCGACGGGCCTTTTTATCGCTCCTGTATGGACAACGCAGGCATGGTTTGTCAAGTTGATGGAACTGTTAATAGAGGTACCATTACTTCTCCCAGCTTCACAGGAGGTAATATCCATATCAGGCACGAGTATGGTGCACCCTCTTTCGAAAACAATGCGCCTTATAGCGTGTCTAATTTCCGGCAAGCATTATATGAACAAGGAATTTCGCCAAAACCAGCCGAAATTATACTTGCGGCCTGGAGGCCAAGTACCCAAAAACAATATTTTGTTTACCTATCCAAATGGCTATTGTTTTGTCGTCAAAGGGACCTTAATCCAATGCAAACAGATCTCAAAGAGATCCTTAACTTCTTAGTTGAACTTTATGAAGCCGGCCTAGGTTACAGTGGTATTAACACTGCAAGGAGCATGTTATCTTCATTTGTACTGATCCCTAAGGACATAGGGAAAAACAATCTAATCAAAAGATTTATGAAAGGCGTTTTTGAGTTAAAAACGCCTCGTCCCCAACGTTGTCATGTTTGGGATGTGTCTATGGTTTTCCAATATGTAAAGTCACTTGGAGGAAATGCTGAGTTAACACTAAAGTATCTGACGTACAAGGTGGTTATTTTAGCTGCTATAATTTCGGCACAAAGGGTGCAAACGCTTCATCTGCTCGATCTGGATTTTATGGACATAACAGAACAATCATTTGTGTTTTATATTAATGACTAGCTGAAGCAGACTCGCCCAGGACATGTAGGGATGCAGATATGTTTTAATAAGTTTTCAGAGGACGAACTTTTGTGCATATATTCTGTTTTAAAGGTTTTTATCGAGAAAACAGAAAACCTACGAACTAGCTCTAGGTTATTTATTAGCTATAGAAAACCGCATGACGCCATCACAAGAGAGACTTTAAGTCGGTGGATTAAAGCTGTATTAACAGCATCGGGTGTTGATACATCTGTCTTTACAGCTCATAGTACGTGTGCAGCGTCAACTTCTGCAGTCTATGGAAAGAACGTCCCAGTTCAACAAATACTGAGTACTGCAGATTGGAGTAATGCATCCACTTTTGCTAAGTTTTATAAAAAGAAGGTTTTGCAAAATTCTTTTGCCAATGTTTTATTGGAATAATATCAGAAACTGGAAAATAAAACAGAACATCACAGGAATCATTGTTTTCCTCTCTATTTATTATTGAGACTTGCTCAGGTTTCTTTTGGTGCAGTGTGCCATATGAAGCTTTGAAGTCTCACGTGGTTCTGGAATGCAAAGCATGATGAGATAGAATATTCTAATTAAACATGAAGGAATCACGTCCCACCCAGGGGTTGATTTCCCCACCCCTTAGCAGTTTTTTCATATGGAACCACTGCCGATTTAAAAAAATGACGGTATTTAGTCAGCCAGCGCTTCTCACGTGATTCCTTCATGCAAAGCATATGATTCGATAGAATCTAAATCAAACTTCACTTTAAGCTCGTTTAATTAGAATATTATAATACAATCTTGGATGGAATAAAGCCATGGTTGTTGTTGATGTATACTGGCATGGCTGAAAACTAATATGTTATTTTTATGCTATGGTTAGTACTCCCGCATAAACCATAGCCTACAAATTACAGAAAAGCATAAACGGCATCATAAATATAGTCACAGCCATTTTTTGGTTATTAAGCAGGCAAGTAACTATGTAATCAAGTTGACATATGTGGTTGTGGCGCCCTACAGCTTGTAAACACATCGTCTCAAGTTGGGAAGCTATAATAGCAGACCTCGTATTTGGCATGTGACTTGATCCCCATAATGAGTACAAGAACCCTATTGTTTTTGGTAGAGTTCAAAAGTCATTTGGGAATAGCAGTGGTCATATAGTGAAAAACTTGTAAACACTATCTCTTTGAGGGAAGCATGAACAGGTTTTTATATGGATGGACAGTAGTGGTAGGTTGCAATACCATAATATCCTGACCATAATTTACGATAGGACAATACAAATGCTTACTCACGTTAAACTGCAAAGTAGGCCTACCACTCCTACAGGTGTAATAGCTTTACGATAACTTCTCACCATACAGACAGGCCATTCATGAAATGATTACATTGATCTCTATTGTTAAGTTTATCTTCGGTTAACGTGGCTTAACCCCGACAGTACTACAGCTATTGTATGACGCGCATCTGCACTGGCGTACCTAAGCGGTCTAGCCTAAGTTTGTTTGTAAAGCGCAACGCATAAACCAACTTCGATGTTAAACTTTGTGACATTTCTAACTGTATATAAGCCAGATAGTTTGAGTACTTTTGATGTAACTTTCCCGTGGGAGTGAACAGAAGACAATTTTACCTTCCCTAGTGCGTTGGCCATTAATGGTTACAATCCACTGAAATGGGTACAGTACAGAGTCCAATTAATGACAGGTAATCGAGATTAACCAATATATTTTCCCTCCCCGCTTCTTCTTCTTTTTACAACCTGAATGAATTGTTTTCTATCGCCAATATGTTACAAATTAAAGGCACCACAAGTTGAATAAAAGAAAATAAAGAGAAACATTGGCTGACACAACCATGATTTAGTGATCTTCATTCAGTATTTTCACAGTGAATTAAAAGTTGACACCGACCTCAAACATTCTTTTTTCAAACCTCAAAGAACACGTGTCAAACCGACGATACTCGCTGACCAACAATAATAACGCTGGTTGAGTTTCCCAATGATAAAAGTACTGCTCGACGATCTGATTATATACCTTTCGATAACAGACCATGCCAGGGGATAACGCACCGATGATATTGTCAACATCGGCGCACCACTACTCTATTTCATTGTGTACAAGAAGCCTATTGATTTTGGTGGAGGCTAAAGGTTATTTAGGGCCAACATGGTCAAGTTTTGACAGGACATCCTTATAAACAGAATATACCCAGAAGGCCAGGAAGCTTGAGCATGTGTTATTTTTGGTTTTGGATGTATCTCATTGGTATAAGAACCCTATTTTGGGGGTCACTTAGAGTCAACTGAGGTCAAATTGTGAATATATTTTCAAACATGATCAAGAAGATAAACTTGGCAGACTCCATATATTAATGGCACTTTGATTGCTATAAGCTTAATACTTTTGGTGGAGGTCAGAGGTCATTTGGAGTGTGTCCACAGGGATCAAATTGTGTAAACCTTATAAACATGATCAAAATAGTTTAAGACTTCAGATTCCACATTTAGTTGGATAATGTTTATACCGCTTTCAATGCGTAGAAGGCTATTTATTTGTTTTGATGGAGGACTAGTCATTTGGGGTCAACAGAGAAGGCTGATTGGTATCGTTTATTGTATTATGATCTACCTTAAAGTATAAGAAGCTTATCAGCTGCCATATTATGTTTTGCCACAATCCAGTGCTCTTCTCTATGTATATACGGTAGGCCTATCTTAAAAACTTGACATCTGTTGTAGACACTCACTGTACCGTATGTGAGTTTCATAATATGATTATTCATGGTACATCATCAAAAGCACAATACAATTTCTGCACGCTGGTTTAAAATTGTTTCTCAGATGAGCCATTGCAATTGCAGCTGCAATTGTGGATTTAGTTCCACATGTTCTTAATCACTTCCGTACCACTACATTCTTCATCAGATCGAACCAAATTTTATATTTCTTTTTCCAGATAATAAGTGTCAGCAGTCTTTTATCAAATATATGCTTCCAAATCACATTTTTATCGATGCCATATGCGACTTGACCAGAAAATGATTGATGGCTGTTTGGCTCCAAATAACAATGTTGATGGTGCTAACGTTGTTCTCAAATGTAGTGCTTCAACTTGCGAGGAAATATTCTCTGATTTGACTCTGTTAAAAAGGCGTATTGAAGAACGCCTTAATGATGGATTAAGCATTTATTGTTACTTTCAAAACTGCAGTACAACATTATGTACCAACAATTCATTTAGATCTCACTTGTCGAGGTATCACAGAGGTAGCAACATCTCTAAAATATCACCACGTAACTTACATTCAAACATCCAAAGAACTTCTGAAAATGCATTCACTTCCAATGAAACGCATAGACCTAATGAACAAAATTTCCAGGAACGGATTACAAACTTTGATGATCAACAATGACAATCACAGTTCTTGCCAATGGACGACACTGCTTTGATGAACAAGATACATGTAAGGAAACTTTGTTTCTTCGTAGCCTGGCACTATTATACATGAACCTGCAGGCTAAATAAATGCTACTAAATAATGCAGTACAGTAAATTGTTGAAAGCATAGGTGACATGTTTGGTCTTTCAGAAAAAATAGAGAAGCTTAACAATAAAATCAATATTTTCTACTGACTTTGATGATGGTGCATGTGTTGAAGACAACATTTTCTTTAAATCTGAAAATTGATTGAAAGTTCTATTGTTTCAAGATGCCTATAAGATTGCTATCCCTTTGGGGCCAGCCCGAACAAAACGCAAAATTCTTGCAATGTATTACTCACTAGGAAACCTGATCCCACACAACATATCAAACATAGATCAAATCAATTAGTCATGCTATGCTGTGAAAAGCATGTTATAAACTTAGAGCAGAAGCAACGTTTGATAACTTCTTAATGACTCAGTGGATATTGAAAAGTCTGGCATCGATATGGGATATGAAAACCCCAATAAAAGGTGGTATTGTTCTTATTTCATGAGATAACTTTGGATCATATTCTTTGGATGGTTTTGTTGAAATTTTAGTAGTTTGTCGGTATTGCGAACTAAGAAGGGATGAAATTGAGCAAAATGTACTAGCACACGGTAATGCAAGAACCAACGAGAGCTATACACAGTGTTTACTTGAACTTCCACAAAGTGAAGGCCTTCTTGTAAGGGGAGTAAAACTCAATTCACTATTTAACATACTCCAGGGGGTTCGTGAGACGTTTCTGAAAGTCAAAACTAGAGTACTTTTTGTTGAACTAAAATTTGATATGTCATACAATTTAGTAATATCGTTCCTATCGACAAACTCTTTTTGCGTTCCATAAGCATATGTTGCTATGGTAGTACCGTACCAAGCATGTGATAAATAACTGAATTATGAAACAGACACAGGCCGCATGACTTTGGTTAAGTTGGTGTACGCATGTCAGTATGTCGAGAATATAAAGAGCTGAGAAAGTAACAGAAAGGTTGGCCAAAGTAATTATTATTTTTCCGGAAATTCCAGATGACCTCCATTTTGCCGGACACAAAGTAAAGTTAGCATAAATTCATGCTTGAAAATTGTTGTTGAGTGACAACATGCAGTCACTAGCCTGTTTTAACATATAATATCAGTTCAATATTACACTATGAACTTGATCTTTTATGATTCACTGTTATGCGTATTAAAGTATAATAATGACTCAGATCGTTTCTCGAAAAGTTCATGGACAACTCTGACATCCACAGGGGGTTCGTGGGGGGATAAAGTTAGGGAAACCCTGCTTTATTGTCTTTTCAATTGCCTTGTACATCAAAAGTTAATCTTGCTTAAAAAAATATGATCATGCTATCCAAAATTGGAATTTTCTGAGGTTGCTGCCCATATTGATTGGGGATAAGGTTCAGAATTATGACCATGAAGTGTGGCAGCCTATTCTGATCCTCAGGGAGAAACATATATAGTGTGTTGCAAGATCAGAACAAGTAGTCAACTCGAATACATGCAGGACCTTGTTGAGTTTTACTTGACTACCTATGCAGCTGTTTCCCAGAAAATCAAATCAAATCAAACCAAGGCATCACTATCTGCTACATTATGCCTATCTCTTTAAGACATTTGGCCCGCTTGTTAGTGTGTGGACCGTAGATATGAGAGCAAACACATATATTTCAGCAACTGCCCATGATTGTATTAACCCAACAAAGGAACACCAGCTCTTACAAACTATCTTTAGATGTGGGAACGTTTTTCGCCAGAACTAGTAAGTAGCACTTCAGCATTAGCATACAATAGGATATCTAGGAATTGTGTTCACAATAGTTCCAGTTCAACTTAATGATACTGCCAAAAGTATTACTGAAAGCATCATAACTGAGGGCATGGGTTATGTCTGTACTCGCCTAGAGATGTATGCAAATAATGATGCACATGATATGAATGTGATTCTTGGTATTTATTTAACAATATATATCTGCACTCTATTTTTCTCGAAAATTCCTCTATGTTTCCATATATCAATACCCCTCCTTTTATTTATTTGATGGAACACTTTGAAGCCTGTTTCTGTGGAAATTATTATTGGCTGCATTTATTATGACCAGTGCAGTTGGTGTTCAGGGTAACGCTGGGTTCTGGTTGCAACTCCTGAGATCTCCTGAAATTTTAATTGGTCTCCATGGGCCTGGTTTGCTGCTATAAGATTGCCGAGTGGAAGTGCAAGATGAATGCACACGGGCAGGGCTGCCGTATGTGACTTGCTATAGGGTATCACATATTTACTTTATTTCATTTGCAGGGAGGAACCCATTCAACTCAGAGAGACTGGCCGTGGTATTGACAAACAGTCTTTTTTTTCCCCAAGTCACCGATGAGTGGGATAAGACTAGTGTTTATGGCGTATTATGTTTTGAATACAAAATATCCAGAAGAAACCAGTAGCACTCTGGAGTTTTTTTCAGAGGTACAAAATATCATCCTATCTGATAGAGCAATATTGTTCTTGCTAATTAGAACGTCTGTGGAAAACATTGCCTTTAGTTAAAAAACTTATATTTCAATAATATAATTATTAAAACCATGTGGATTATGCTATTCTTCAAAAGTCTACATTTCATACAAAAGAAAAGTGCAATTCAATAAAAACAATGGTCATTTAAATTTTCATTGGGACACTTACTACTTTAGGCATGTTCTATTTGGGCTCCATTAAGTGAATTGAACAGTACGAACAAATGAGCATTTTTCGTTTAACAAAAAAACAAATAAAGGCATTCTCAGGTCACTTAGACAGTGCATGCTTCATAGATTTGTATTTGGTAGACATATCCTATCATTTACATGGTAGAGGAGATGTCACGAGTGTAGAACCGTAACATTATTTGGGATGGATGTCAATGTATGGTGGCACTGTTGATGCATGATGACACAATGTGTCTTGGGTAAAGCATAGGCATATGGGATCATCGATACGCCATGACAGGAAATTAAAAGTCCCTCACTAATGGATATATTTCAGTTCCTGATTGTCAGGTGGAAAAAGTACATTCAGTGAATAAATTCCAAGACTTCCAAACAACTTGCCTTAAATAGCTCTCTTTCAGAGCACATGAATATAAATGACTGTTGAAGAAAGCAAGAAGCATGGGGGAAAAGTTTGTAAACCAAATACCTTATAACGGGAAAAATATAAAATGGTCACACCAAGCTGTTTCGTATTTAAGCTTTACCAACGAAAGATTTTGGACAACCAAATAATCATGTGACAACTTTTTTTTGTCTTCAGGGAGTGTGTAAATGAATCTCAAATAGATATGTTTCCCTTATGGAGTAGACGAAAGTAAGTTTTAAATAAACCAATTGTAATTTTAGGTAAACAAAATCTTTATGTCAGATTATCTCCCTAGCACCATTTAAGTTATAGTTACTATGCTTTCCTTTTGTTTCATGTTTTTACTTTTTGCATTTCCTATTTTACAGATTGTTGTTAGGAGTAAAAACAGTTCGAGGAAAGAAGCACTGTTACGGGAAAAACCCAAAGCTGGGAAAACTATGTGAAAGCCTTTTGAGGATGGAAAGGACTAGTTAGTGCCAAGAGACAAACTCAGTTATTCAACAATGTCTTCACTAGTTAGCTTGCTTTTAATGGCATTTTCATTTTTTATCCAACATACATGAGTTTTTGTTGGGATCCATGAATGACAACGACTATATAACCATATTTCGTAAAGTCGCAGCAAAGTTGGAAAGTACCTTAAAATAGTAATAAATTAATACTAAACATATACCTGTATAACGGGATAGACACGGGTGCCAATTACATAATATGTAATATATTTCAACATGTAGTCTTGTGGGATATGTTATACTATATTGTGTTTAGTTTTTGTTTTCATCATATTTGAGATAATCATATCCTGACAGATTTTGAAGGGATCTCCAGTAATTAAAAGCACAATGAGGAAATAACTGATAAATGCCATTGGCGTTGAACACATTGAGATTGCTCATTAAGTTTGCCTTTTTATGTATATTGAATGAAAGCTTATAGATGATAGTTGTTGGTGATTTTTAATAATTTCCTCATGTTTTCACTAGCATTTCCTAATGCTAGACCAAAATGTTTTAAAAAATGACAAATAGAATCACATCACAACCCTGCGGTAGCTGGAAAATACTTCCCTGACCTTAAAAATGTCATCACTGCCCCAACCTTCTCCGTACGGGCCTGACACCTGTTGCTTGACTTTCATTACCACTTTTTTACTTGTTTACACTTCCTTATTTTTCTCACTCAATCGTCGAGACAAGGTTTTCTCCCTCTCAACAAGGTGGAGGGGCCATGCCCCCAACCCCATGCCCCCTAAACCACGTTGTGATGGCCATGCGTGGATCAAATATTCATTTGTATAGACAAATGGCATTCCAGGCAATTCCAGTGATAAAGGACCGTTTTTTCTAATTATGACATTTTTTTAATGGACAAAAAGTGGTTCAAACTAGAAAAGATATTTTAGAAAGATATCCTCTTCAAAAGAGCTGCAAACATACAAGAAACAAAAACAAAGCCAAAAAAGGGAAAGAAAAAGGACAGAGCAGGTTGCAATATACTACAGTTTTTGTCTCATCAGGTTTCTTACACTTTAAAATACGTCATTCTTGTAGATATACGTTTGTTCAAAGAAATTTGATTAAGTAAAAATCAAAACATGAAATTGGATGATAGTCACAAACATAATATTCTGAATCTATATCAGACTGGGCAAAGAGTGAAAAAATGATTATACATGGGATAATTCATGAGGAAATTTAACTGGAATGATGACTCTCTCTTTGTAGCTCTGAGGCAACTAAATATAATCAATGCTTTCTAGAGCATCCTTCAAGCAGGAAGGTTTGACTTAATTAGAATGATATACTACTGTCACTCTTCTTCAAACAATATGTACTTGAAAACTCTCATAATCCACATGAAGAACAGTCTCTTAGGAGTTTTGGTAAACCTCAATAAAACCATGCAGAAGTTTCCTTATAGAATTCCCCCTTAAACTGCTTTCCACAAACAGTAGAATTACCTATATAATGCTTTAATGTGCAACTTGTTACCGCCAAAAGTTTAAACTTGATTGTAAATTACAAATAACATTTAAATTGAAATGCAAAATATATGGATTTCCACGGAACGACTGGCAGTGTAAAGTCAATGGCCTGTCTTTGCTTAAACGTGTAGCAGCCGACGAAATTTTCTCTCATGATATGTTAGAGTGAAAGACAGGATTATTGTCGGCAACAAGTTAACTGCCAAGAAAATCGTCTAGACATATCTTCTGGGGTCTTCTGTTAACTTCATAGATACTCCCTCCATTGGTGGTCAGAGATGAGAATGTCAGTATACAACCAAATCTGTGCAAAATTAAAGTTGAAAGCAATATTATGAGTAGTGAATGCCACACTGTAAGTTATATATCAAATAAATTATCATCTTGAAAGGTTTATGTTTAAGCGCCACTACAAAGATAATTAACATTCACCATATTGGTTTAGTGTAGACTGTTAGTGTACAACTAAACTATGCTTAGGCGTTGAGTTCATTGGATGATCTTTATTGTGACACCTACATGTTTATGGGCTTACTGGCTCAACTTTTTCTTATTGGAGATTGCACGTCATAATTTTTGGCGTATACTACAGCTTACTACAAAAACTGAATTTTTTAACCATATAAGCCAATACAACATTTGTGACATATAAATTAAATTAAATAGCAGATATTTATCAAATTAGAGTAAGCTAGGATATAGCAGAAGTTTGATGCTTTTTGGTGCTCTATTGATGTATGTGTGCATGGTCTGACTGTTTAATGCCGATCAAACATTAATTGTCCTGAATCAGGATCCATGGAGGTTCAAAAAACTCTCTGTATGACCCAAATGCAAAAAACAAATAATGCTAGCTAACCATTATGATAGTAAAATGTATTATTATACATCATTTTGCATCAAGAGACTTAATAATTGCCTTATTTGCCAAAGGTTTTATTAAATATCCCCCACCAATACACACACAAACACATTTAGCAATTTTCCTCAAGGGGCCTAACAGAGAAATGGTACAGAACTCAGTTGATACATTATCTCTCTTATCTTGTCGAAGTTCCTGTCCAAACAGCGAAGTAGTAATAAGTTCACACTTTCTTAACAGAAAAGTTCCCTGTGGGTAACAATATCAAACTATCCAATCATTTTTGAAAAAAAAACAACACACAATAGGCAGGGGCGGACATTCTAACCTAAACCGGCCCATTATTCGTTGATATGTTACTTACATAATGACCGCCGTCATGGGGGAGGGGACTAAGGGGAGGGTGTCCCCTTCCCCTTTGTGATTGATTTGAAGTTAAGGAATGCCTAGATGCAAAATGGTGCGATATTTCTCAATGTTGTAGGTTACAATAATCCTTTAAAAAAGACCCAAAAGTAACTTTACAGAAGCAACACTTGATTAAACTGAGAAAAGTTAAAACGTAACAAAAATATATGTTTTAGTCTGGATTTTATTTAGTTTGTAATGCATTTTGTGACAACATGCATGAAAATTAAAAAAAAAACTAAATTAAATCCACTAAAACATATATTTAATAACACGAGCACATGTCATGTCTGCGAGAGTAGGAGCCTACGCAGTTCGCTGCTTCTGGCAGCCACACCATCAATTATATTTTTAGTGACAAGTTTGGACAAGATCATTTTTTCCACAGAAATCAACATGAACGCCTCAATATGTTCGTCGGCGACTAACATTCGTCTACTTTTGATAACCAAACACCCTACTGTATGTAGGACATTTTTATTCATACATAATCTCTCGGGAATGAGCTACTGAGTGATATCCAAATAAGATTTTACCTTTTTTACTTCGTTTTCTGGAGGACGAGGTGCAGATTAATAAAATCTGTATTCTCTGCCAATTTCTATAAATATATGTCAGGATGCATTGGTCACCGTCCTTGATCACCGTACTAAAATATTAGCACGGACGGGTTGCCAATAGCACGTTCTTTTTTTTTACGAACTAACAGACTAACTAACATGGTGATTTCATGAGCTGATTCCCACAGTTAATAATATATTTATACACATCCCGTCTGTATCATCTATTAACTACTGTGAAAATTGGCTGTAATTTTCATAAGGCTCCCCAGCCCACCGGCCCACCGGGCCACCGGCCCACCTGGCATTGCCCAAAGGCCCATGTGGCCAGTCCGCCACTGACAATAGGTGATGTCTAGATGTGGAATGTGGTCTTAATTATTTACTCATCATTTGTTTAAACAAATAAACTGTGTCTGCTTCAGTAAAACAGGTCCAGGAAAATCTCTTTTTGGGAATGTAGACCAAATGAAAACAATTGTCTGGCTATATGCCACTTAAGAATCAGAGGTGGAATATTTGCAAGTAAATATAGGAAAAGAAACATTTACAGATACACTTATTAATGGGGACTACACCTGCAAAGATTTACAGTACATTTTCTCGTTTCTCACCTAACTTCATGACCTTTCTGTATGCTTTATACCTATGTGGAAATAGTTATACTCAAACACAGCAGTGTTGACCATTCTGCCATGCACTATCAGTTATTTACATGGTACAAATACCAGATATGGTGCCATTCATTATTGGCACTAACTACAGACAATTATTACATGTTTTAGATATGTTTACCACACCATCACATCAGTAATGAAATTAGAAGTTGATGCTGCAGTCTTTTCAGACACTGCTCTTAGTCTCAGGTCACTTTGAATAGAAGTCAGACAGTGTTATTATGTACAGTCGTTTGGCAGCTGTCACTGGCAGAGGACCATTAAGATCAAGACTAACCTTTTAAGAATGAAGACAGCATTTAGGTGCTAATTTCAAAAAAACATTTACAAGTTGCAGGCTTGGCCTTGACTGTTGCTCTATTCTATTGCTTCATTTTGTACACAGATCTAGATAAAAATATAGTTGGGATATCTGATCGATACAGGGTGTTGGTGGATTTAGGACAATTATTTTAGCCTTGCATACATGAAAATGTAACTTAAACCATACTTTACCATATATTTACAATCGCTTAAACCACAGCTTAGAGCTTTGACAAATGTTGTAAATTTCGTCTCCAACTTTACACACATGAATGCAAACAAAACCAGACATACCCACTTCAACTTCTAACGCAAGTTTTGTAGATTTCAACTTAAAGTGATATTCCATTGGCTGAAGATGGTTCATCACCCAAAAATATTGGAAATAATCTGCAACTTTAGGTAAAAAACTACATCCTATAGCATTTTTTTACATCAAAGATATATATATTATTATTTTTTCTTCAAATTTGGTGGTATTTTGTGAATGGATCTGGTGGCAACAGCTATAGATACCTTCTAGTGATTGTTGTCATCACAACATTTTTAGTGCATTTGTTTCCTTGGATCCTTCGTAGGGAAGAATCGAGGGTTTAACCAGCCAACATAAGTTTCATTCAATCACCCATATCTTGAGTTAGGGACAATAAATTTAGATAGGGAAGTCTTGTTAACTATCATTGCAGAATATTTTACTTTTCCATATAAAGTGTCAAATCCTGTCCCACCCCCTTGAAATCTTGTTAAGAGTAAACAAACAATGTTGGACAAACAACTTCAGCCACAAATATCATTTTATAGGTCGAGAACCTGTTTGGACTATTCAGCTATAAAATTACAAAAAAATTGTTTACACAGCTATAAATTCAACTGGAGTTGAGTGGCTACTCTAAGACCAAAATTCTTACATACAGTGACAGTGAACAGGAATACAGTTCAAACATCGCGGTCGCACATACATACCTTGTACCAATTCAGAGTTGAGAGTCCAGGTTGACTCGTAAATTCCTTGTTTTATTATCCAAATATAAAATGTCTGCTGTTTGCGCAGAACCAGTGGTGCGGAAATATTTACAAATCGAAACGTCGGCAGTAAAATAGGCTGCACTTCATTTGAGGAAGTGCTGTACAGTGGTAACAGTACTAGATCTGGTTAGCTGGCAGTTCATAGCTGCACATATTTCGTCATACAGGCTAGATACAGTCTGAGTTCAAAACGCATAAATTTGTCAACGGTGACACACACATACATTACAATATCTGTTTGTGATTGCTCTACTGGATGTGCCAGCAGTTGGCTCATCAAAGGTGTGAAAATATTGACATTGACAAAATTAAGTGACACAAATTAAATCCAGAACAGATGTCGATCGGTTAACAAGTATTAACCAAGGTAATAATAGCTACAAACTAATTTGAAAAGGGATGTTAATTGTATTCCATTCGGTCACTTTATTCCAAAAACAAATTTTAAAGGGACACATTTGTTGTATTCCAATCTGTCACTTTATTCCAAAAACTAATTCGTAAAGGGACATTAACTGTATTCCATTCGGTCATTTTATTCCAAACACTAATTCCAAAAGGGACATTAGTTGTATTCCATTGGTTACTTTATACTAAAATCAAATTCTAATAGTGACATTACTTGTATTATATTAGTCATTTTATTCCAAAAACAAATTAAAAGGGAAATTAATTGTTTTCAGTTGGTCACTTTATTCCAAAAACTAATTTTAAGGGACATTATTTCCTTTGTATTCCCTTGGTCACTTTATTCCAAAAAGCGAATGTTAGAGGGAAAAGCTGGACATTTCATTGCTTTTAGTCCAAAACCTAAATTCAAAATGGGAAGGAAGTGTTTCATTTGACCTGGCAAGCTACGCAACTAGCTGCTTGAATTCAACATATTTTAGCAGTGAGCTTTAAAATCAGATTTAAGTAGGGTGCAGAAGGGGATGTAGGAATGACAGTTTGAGGGCCCGAAGGGGGAATGGGGAAGGGGGAAAGGGGGAAGGGGTATGGGACAGGGCTGTCAGCAGGAAAGTGGATGAGCTTACCCTCTTATTGATCTCTTTGGTGCAGCTTCTACCTCCATGAGGGGGATCTCAACTTTCCCTAGGAACCTTTCCAGGAAGAAATCTTGGTGGAGCACTGTCAGTTCCAACTTGGAGTCCCTTGGACGGACCATTCTGAGAGAGGAGGATAAAGCTGATCAAATCATATTACAGGTCATTATAATGAGAAACTTGGTAAACTTTGTATATTATCATGTATATGCACACATCAGCAAGGTAAGGTTACTAGGAATAACAGAAATCTTAACAGGGGGAGTTGGGTGAGGGGGGGGGGAGCTATGTCCAGGACAAGCTTACCTGTCTCCTTACAACATTTCCACTCTGCCATATATCTCAAGCAACCTGGTAATCTTTTTATAGCTGTACATACTCCAGACACCAGTAATTTCCCTCCTTCTATGGTCATCTTATGTGTCTGTAACAGCATCACAAAGAGCAGAGGTCTTAATTCCTTGTTGCCCTTCAGTCATTACACCCAACAGTCACATCTTAATACTGACCAACAAACTTACCATGTCAAATTTCTTTCATGGCAAAATTGCCGTGTTACAGGTTCCACTTGAAATGGCTGGACGCAATGTATCTAGTGTTTAATATTGATTACCATTAACCATGTCTCCTGATATGATTAGATATTTACGAAGGACGAGCTTAACACCTGCCTCCCCACGACATGAGCATCCACGCTCTACCAGGCCTAGAATGAGCTGGTCATTTTCTTACCACCGAACAGCAACACCAGGTAGTAACTAGTCACAACAATGCCCCCACACTCCCCACCCTCCCTCACCCAAAGTGCCAAAAAGTGTTTCTTTTTTCCAGTGGTTGTTTTTAAATCTTTCCTGATTCCTAATTTTCACCAATAATTTCTTGTTTCTGAATCATGCGAGAATCTAACATCTAACATCACTCACCTGCTTCATTTCTAGTTTCATAAACAACTGTCCTATTGTTATTTTTTAACAACCCTCCACTCGCTTCCCCCCCCCATTTGCTGTCCCCCCCCACTCAGACCCTCCCAACTGCAATTCCCCACTCAATTATTATATAGTCCTCACTATACCAGATAAGATTACCCTACTCAGCATTTTGGGAACTCTTCTCAAGGACACAAATTGCTCAAACCTGTTTGCCTCCCTCCCATCTCAACAATAGAATCATTGTTTTTTTCAACGACACACATTAACACAGTTCCATTGGATTTCAGAGTTCCATAATTTTGCTACTCAATAGTTTTTTTTGCCATCACTTACAATTCGCAGTCTTCGTTCCATTCCGGATTCTGGGATTTTTCGATCACCGAGGTCGCGAATTTTTCTTTTCCAAGGCAGACGGTAAGAAATGGACTGCTCTTACTGTTTTTACCTCTGGGCTTAAGATTCCTTGCTCTATGAACTGCCAAAAAATACAAGAAGATAAAAAAGGTGAAATCTCTGAAGGATAATTCAAGCAGAAAACACAGAGGTCTCGTGTACTAACAATAGCAATGTGCACTGAATCGATCAATTTTGCCAAACCAACCAAGCACTTCGTATAAATTTAATCTTGCAAAAATGATGAAAATGATGAAAAGAACAAAACCCTCCCTCAAACTGATTATTAAGGGGAAAAAATGATCAAGGCATCTGCAGCATCATACATATATGGTGCGTCGGTATTTAAGCAAAAACA
>KN890534.1:14718-45589 GCA_000934455.1 Apostichopus parvimensis
GGTCCTCGTTGTGGGTCCAACAAATTGCCAGTTTTCTAAATTATTAATAATATCTAAGGGACATTTATGATATGTAACAAACATATATGATCTCTGTCATATTATATTGCGACGTCTCCTTATAACATCAAGTTGGAAAGTTATCCCAATATTTTCGACCTTTTGGTGGTACAAAAAAACAACGAATTCTATCATATAACGTACCGGTACTGTCGAAAATGTCAACTTTTCAATTAGTTTGCAGACTTTTCTATGTATTAAACACACGATATGTTGCTGTTTGATAAATGCATTGATTTGAATCCCCTTTGGCGAACTATTTGTAGCTGAGCCCATCCCTGAGTGTTGTAAGATTATCAATATAACCTGAAAAGAAAATGGACTGGTACAAAACCGAAATCTATATTAATAAATGAAATTTATAGAATTTCCGTGAAATCAGTGTCTTCCATTCCGAAACACATATTTCTCGTATTATAAAACCCTTTTTGTAAATGGTTCAAATACCATTACTTATGAATTTAAAGATGGATTAAAATTATATCAGGTGAATACCTCTCTGGTGAATTAATAATATCTTAACAAAAAATTAATAAAATGTATTACTCACAGCTTGACTCTGCCGAATCTGAAATGAAAACAAAAATATAAAAGGGAATAATTTAATAATTCGTAAACTAAAATTCAAAACGACTATGGCAATAGAATGAATTCTATTTTACCTAAGGTTAGTTTATCTTGATCCGATGTAAAATAGTAAATTAAATACATATGTTTATCTAAATATGTATCCTGTGGAAACAGGACCCCCCCCCCCCCCTCCCCCCAAGAATCAGTTTCTCTAACATACTGCTGTTCCCAATCAAGATGATTCAGGGGTATGGTACATCATATACAACAGGTAGCTGTCCTCTTGTACTCTAATATTGAGGGTTTGACAGGCACATAGCGATATAAGCATATCGCTTTTTTTTATTCTTCCAATCGTGTAGACTTTAGTAGAGAAATTCTATACCTGTCATTTCAAGGGCAATTTTTGGCAAATAAAATCTATATGACTCCTTGGGTCATAAGATATTTGACAATACGAAACGAAATCCTTTTGACTTCTTCTTACAAAACTACACTACAGGCCCAATATATATTAAAGGCGCTTTGCGCAAATACAGACACAGAAATAACAAGAGTGAATGCTGTACAGACACTTAATTCGACATTCGGAATTTCAGTATATCTTGAAGTATTTATTTGAAATGATCGTTAGAGGTGTCAACCTTCTTTCCTGTTCTTCGGAAGGAAATCTCAACCACTACAAACCTCATAACCATTTTTAATTACCCAAGGCTCATTGCCTCCAGGTACCCAAGAGAGATTTAGTTTGCATAAACCATTCATAAGTGTTTCCACGCTCTTGTAGTTAACTATGCTGATAACTAAACTTTACCCCCGGGCTTGCCTCTTGACGCAAGAAACCCCCCTTGGTAAAGAAACCCAAGGTAGCATACATTGAACCAATTCTAGTACAGCTTTAGTCTACGTCATAAACTTTATAAGGAAACGCAAAGACATGTGACAAGTTTGTTAGATTTTAAGAGTAAAAAAAAAACAAATATATAAAATAGATAGATAAATAAATAAATAAACAAATGACATAAACCGACACCAATTATTTTTAAAACAATGATTATATTCCTGTAATTAAAAATAATTAAGAACTCTCAGGTGTGGGGTAAATAAGTATAGCTTTGCGACAAGCAGTCTTTTATACTTGAGACAAATGTTCGTCAGACGTAGATGTCCACAGTATAGCATGTGAAGATATACCCAACGTTGTACGTTATTGCTCGTCACCGTGCACGGCTGCAATATATCTTAATGCCTTCATATTTGTTTGTTTCATCCAGGATTGCAGTTAAGGCTCTGCTGTTTGTTTTATCGCCAAATCACTCGGTGTTTAGAGAAGGAAATACTGATCGAGTTTCGTAATGGGGTTAATTAAAGCAGCTTATCAACACCAAAAATTCGCAAGAGTTGAAAGAGCCTATAGATATATATTTTGAATAGATTATATTAGCATCGTATTGACGGGTACATCTTAAGTTCTGCAGAATTATAAACACAATAGAAGTAACATCACCGAGATTAAAACTTATTCTAAAAAGGAAAGAAATAGCCACAACTTATTCCGACACAAGAAAATCCTGCTGCGTTATTTGAGAATGTATTCGATTTTTGGTTGTTGTGATTTTTAGTGACAAACACTGTCTTGGTTTAATGACAAACAGGCATTGGGAACGATTTGATTGCATCGCCGGTATACAACGAAGGTTAATTAATTGAGTTTTTCTGGTTCTTATTTATTATTTTGTTTGGAATGTTACTTTAACAGTTGAATGCAAAGGTCGAGCGGTTGGTTGGCTACAGACAGATGTGTGTTGATAAAAGGTTATTAAGATTAATGTTAATGCCTTGAACTCCACGCTTGGTTTGCTGGAAGTCATGCTCAACTTCCTGGGTGAAAGGACTCGTCCTTTTAACGGTTGAACAATCAAAAACAAAAGTATATAACTGGTAAATATTCCGTCTTTATTTATTTTATTTGATATTCCGGTGGCAGAGAATGCAAAACTTGTATTGAGAGGGGAAATATAATCCGTAATGGTTTTTCAAGCTCAAGATATTACTGACTGAATGAAACCAGGGAGTTGTTACGTAATCAATGTTGAGTCTGGTTAAACCTTCTATCACACCCAGCACGTTAATCACAGTTGGTGATCTGTGGTGTCCATCTAGGCATATGTTCTCTGTTTTTTGTTTTTGTAATTTCATCCAAAACACAACTTTTTCGTAGAAGTTCATATTCACTTTGTGTACAAACTATTTGAAATATTATGAAGAAAAACAAAGACGTTTTTAGCTCCCGGATGACATCACTCACTCTGATGTTCCAAAATATCATCGGATTAAATAAAATAGTATCTTCTCGGTAAAAAAATGTTATATGGATATTATTTGCCCCTACAGTTGCAGACACAGCAACTTGCCAAAAAAAATTAGTTCAACCCACGGGAAAATGCTTTTAAGAGAATCGTAACAAAAATGAAACATGAAGCTGATATTACTTAATTCAAATACATTACTCTGGTATTTACAAAATTCGTATAATTTCTTCGACTTTAGTATTACAGAACATACTGTATTACTAAGTTCAAGGCATGTCAAGATGTAACAGAGTAACATTAATGTTCTTTCCATTCGCGTGTGGTTAATTTAGGCCTACCATATAGAGAGTACCATAAGTACCATATAGACAAGTAATAAACCACAAAAAGTATTAAACATACAAATTAATAAACCATAACATAAAGCGCTATATAGCTCAATAGTAACAGATAAAATGAATGCTTTGTTAAGTTTATTTATACTTCTTTCTTAACATCATGTCGCTGTTCATCAATCCCTATGCAAAATATAATATGAAGACACGCACTATCTTTGTCAACTAAAGCTAACGCCCGTTCCCTTTTAAGACGTGCGCTGGAATCCAATCGCCATTTTGTTTATAAGACCGAGGCGAATGTTGTACGTAGCAATTTTGAGCGATCAACACAGGCAAGTATAAAGTCACTGTACAATGGCTTTTATCCTAAATGTCAAATTTTCTTTTCACTATTGAAAGTGGTCATCTGTTTTAATGTTCCTTTGCGTATTGAGACAATTTATAGCCCAATGGTTATTAAATATTACCCAATATATGCGATATTTATTAATATTATTCAGCTGTATTCATATCGTCCGTTTGCATAGATATTAGCATGAATATTACAAATATTTATTTACTCAAAATATGCTAAACTAGAACAGTCGTTTTTTTTTATATGATAGTATTCGCACCGCTGTGTGGTTCGATGTAGAGACAAACATACAGATAAAACACCAACTTGAGATTCGTATCTTCGTCGATTACTAGTCGGCCACTGAATTATGTCAAAGGAGGTCTTATTTTCCTCAAAAACAGTCCAAAGCAATCTATACGTTGTTTTTGTTATAATATCTGGCAGCACAGCAAGGTATATGTTACAATAAATCTCCTTCGAATCAGAATTTATATTAAAGAATTTGAAGCCTCTTGAAGAAACAACAATGGAAGGAGAGAGAGAGAGAAAGACCAGAAGTCTTTATTAATTATGAAAATTCTATGTTATAACATACGTCACAAGCCTGACATATACAAATATACCGTTATAGGGGAGAAGCCACAGGCAAGCATTTGCCACAACAACATCATTCGTAAAACCTTCTTTTTTAAAAAACATCCAACAACGTAGTAAACAAGATCAGCCCCACCAAAAAAAAAGATCGTCAGAAAACACCAGCCGTAGGAAGAGCAACAACAAATAAAAAAAACATGATACAATAGCCTCCAAAAAAGTTGGGAGGTCAACAGAACAGAAGTCGGGAAAAAAAAAAAAAAAACTAGTACAAAAACTGTTCTTATTATCAAAAAAGTTTTTGGGATAATACTTTGGTTTCTTTGTCTTTGAAATCATTCAATTCAAGACGGAAGTAAACTATTTTCAAAACCGTGCCTGGATTTTCAGACAGGTTTCCTGGCTGACGTGTATTTTTGTTTGATTTTTTATTTATGTTTGAATTTCTAAAGTTAACTATGGCACTTTTAGCCGACTCAAGTAGAGTATCGCAGACAACTTTATCAATCAAAAATCCTTTTCTTACCCACTTGAAGAATAAAAGGGGAAAAATAATGACAAGTTGCTTGTGAAAAATAACAGATCGTGCTTAAAACCTTTGATGACCAAAACGTACCGTCCGTAAGAGCGCAAGTTCTTCCGCGAAGTCCTTCATAAACAATTCAAATCAATCATGTCAGGTATTCATACGAAATATAAAGTAGTTCTTTGGTGATCGTTGCGAGGACGAGATAAAAGAAGAAGCAGGAAAAAAAAAACATAAATTTGCTTCTCCTTTTTGGGGAGGGTCTGGACGAAAGAGAGTTGGTCAAACTTCTTAATATGTATAACTAATATCAATCTAAGCCAAGAAAAATCAGACAATTAAATTTAAGAAAATATTTAGAACGTAAATTTTTTCTAAAACGTCTATCATTCCTGAATAATTCAACCAATTTAAAGTACCGATTTTTTAGTTAAAATTCAAATCGTTAAAATGTCATAATTTTCAGGGAACCAATAGCTCACTGATTTACTCTCTACATATCTAGCGTCGTTTAAATTTCTTTACAAAACGACCGTAAACAATTTATGTCTTTTTGAAACTCAAGATCGATAGCTGTATAAAAGAAATAATATTTGTTATGAAAATTCCATATTTTTGGGGTAAATTTGTATAGATTACGTTATACTTTAATATCAGATTTCCTGCGGATACTGCAATATTTCCACAGGGTAAAGAATATTAGCAAATATTTGTAAATTTTTTTTTTCACATTTGTAACCGAAAATAAAGAGAGAGTAATTCAGAACGGGAGAGAATAAGTCACAATTTAGATCTGACATTAAAGGAAGCGATCAAAGGAAGACACGTCAAAATTTGATGAATTAGGCCAAACTGTTGAAAGATGAATAAGTTGATACCCTACACGCACCGGAGCCGTTAGCGTCAAAATTCAATGTTCTCTCTAGAATTAGTCATTAATCTTTCTAAATCGCCTTTAAATAAAAAGTAAAACAATCGTTAGGAGTGACAAGACCTTGCATTATATAGGAACCAGCGTATGAAGATGGTCTTTAAAGGGATACGGTTGTTTATATTTATTTCAAAGTCCATTTGAGAACTTTAAAGCTCCTTCACCAGGCTAATTGTTAGATGCAAGTCTGAAACATTGTGTGTAACAAAAGTTCCTATGATGGCTTGTACAGGCAATAAACTACAGTATTTGGTCATATTGTTAGAGATAGTTACATATGTTTTGTTAAACAATATGCTTGAGTTCCGCCAATGACGTCATCAAGACAGTTCATATTACGCCTTGTACAGGCAAAGATAATACAGTACTTGGTGACATCGCTAGACATAGTTACATATGTTTTGTACAACAATATGCTTGAGTTCTGCCAGTGACGTCATCAAGATATTTCCTATGAACAGGCAATTTAAAGTGAATACAGTACTTGGTCATATTGCTAGACATAGTTACATATATTTTGTACAACAATATGCCTAAGTTCCGCCAGTGACGTCATCAAGACAGTTCCTATGAACAGACAAAGTTAATACAGTGTAGTTTATCTTGCTAGAAATAGTTACATATGTTTGGTACGACAATATGCTTGAGTTCCGTCAGTGACGTCATCAAGACAGCATTCCTTTGGAAGGTGATCGCATTTCAGCTTGATTTACAAGATGCTAGATGTTAATTAACTATTTTAAAACTAATTAATTCCTTTTAGTGGCGAAAATAACTCATTTATAACGTTTTGCGAGATATTGCATTAACTGTACTTATGTCAGTGATTTTGTGGCAGGAACTGGAAAATGGATATGGTATTATAACCATTTATCATAACTTACAAGTTTAGTAAACAAAAGTAAGAAGTTGCATGATATCGACAGAACCTCCGTTTAAAATGCTTTTGCTCCTTTAACTCTAGTCAACACCAAGATAAATCGCGGTCCGTTCCTTTAAATATGACCAACCGATTCGAACCTGACAGTTTGAAAAACTATAAATTAAATTCAGTTTTTACAAGAATCAGCTCTTGTGAAGTTTAAAAGAAAAAAAGGCCCCCAAAAGAATTTCTTCATCTTAGATGAAGGGAAGTCAATCAAATTTAATGGTGCCATAAAACATCCAATAATTATAGCAGTTATTTTAACTGATGGGTCCATTATTTAAGTTATTCTTTTGAAGTCGTGAGTAAAGGAAAGTAATTGTTGCAGTTATTGAACGAGAGAAAAAATAGTACTGACGTTGAATTTTGAAAGTTTTATTTGCAAAATTAATCAATAAATGATAATACCGTTTGCAAGTTTTCTAATTCCATAGTTTGCACGTAGTATAAACCCTCTGAAACAACTTTAAAGGGGGTAGTTGTTGTTGTTGGTAAAATAAAAAACTAGCTCTTTGTAATTAGTAAAATATAAAAAGTAACATCATATGCAAAACACGAAAACAATGCTAAAAGAAAAGATGATAGTATTATGCAAGGAAACATTATCTTGATCACTACTTACTCTAAAACTAACTACACAAAATAATATGCTGTATAAACGAGTGAAATTATGATGTTTTCAGAAAAAAAGAGTATTTTAATGACCTTAAAGAACAGGCATGAAAGACAGGGGATGATACGATTATACCTTTATCAATGATAATATTTAAATAAATTTACATATCTTTTGAAATCAAACCATTCTGAACCCGTTCTACATCGATAAAGTTTATGCAAACTGACCAGATGCTTTAGGATGCAACATATCTTTTTTTAACCTGTCAATAAGGAACACAAGCTTCATATTTTATTACCTTGGGAACGTTGTTATCGAAAGTAGTGATATTTGCAACTATATATATACTTTTCACTATAAACGTTTGAAAGTCGGATTTTCTTTCCGTTTTTTTCATCCGGTAATTGAATTATTAGGTGGATGATTCTCAGAAATACCTCCGATGGCCTTCATATATGTTACAAGTTCAACTGTTTACCATGCATATAGTTTGTTTTGCATAAGTTTGATTTTCCTGCAGAATTGGATGCAACAACTGACTCTTGTACTTACAGCCACTTGTCACAATGGATAAAAAACAAACACATGATGTCACTTCAGGTGTGTAACTTCTTATGAAAAGTTATTTGTTATGCATGTTGCGCATGCTCCGGAAATTTTGTCCTTAGCAACAGTATGTATTATAGAATACGGTTATTTCGCGTGTTCCCTAAATTCGCGTATACTGTATTATACATATATCTCCTCTGATATAGACACTGTATATAGTTGCTGTGTTCGTTAGTCAAATTCTGCCCACTTTTTCCATCGCAAATTGTATTCTTCAAAGCGTTAACGATAACGACGGCCAAAAGTCCCACAGTGACACTGAGAAACATCAATTTTTTATTTTGAGACATTTGCATGAATTATTTCACACTTTTGGTGGAATTATATGGAAGTAAGGGAAATATTTCCTTGGTTCGTGCAGTTCGACTCCCGATCTTTAAAATATATTTTTCCCTATTTACTACTGAATTTGGTGAAACTATCGATGAGATCACATGGTTGCTAAGAGATAAAACTTAACAGATAAGCGAAATCAGCGAGATCGTCATCAATGCCATCTTGTAATAGAATATTAATACCCTTATACTATCGCAAATTTACCGTATACCGTCATACTAGCAAACATGTTAACTTAGGAAAGTAACTGTAAAAACAAACAAGTAGGAGTTTATCAAATATTGTTGCACCTCAAAGTTGATGTTGGCAAATGAGGTACGTGGATACTGATTATTTTACCGCAGCGCCCTCATTTATGATTACCTTTAATGATGTTAGCGGATTTAGAACACATTACATGAACCCATGTTTTTATTTGGTATCTTTTAATCGGTTTATTTTGGTTCTTATTGTTGTCATTCTTTTAATTGTTGCTTCACATCTCAACCCTGCTTGGAAATAATTGATTTTTTATGGCAAGCGAAAATTTGATCAGTGATATTTCACAATTGAAGAGTTCATGTCGAGAAAACTTGCACACATTTTGTGACAAGTTCAACACAATTAGTACGCTAACAAACGATTAAACTATCATCATCGTTGTTAAAATGTGATTTGCATATTTTTAAGTCTGTATTTGTTTAATGCCAACATTAAATATCCATAACAACCATACTATTCTTTTTCTTTGTTTCTTTGTATCAAATTAATTTAAGGGTTGAGTATATGTACCGTGTTGTTTATGCTACAGAGTTTCTCTCTACTGTGTGGAAAATGTCTTCGAAAGTCACGGTCAATTCCAACATGTTTTATCAAGTAGCCTTTTAAGATCCAATTTTTTAAAATATTTACTAAAATTATTAGGACTCGGCTCTATCAGAACCATCAAGATAAATTATTTGGTGATATTTTAGTGAGAAAGCAATGATGTTGTCATTTTGACTACAAAAGTAGGTGAAATATGGTAACATATACGTTTTAAGGGTAGTCTGAGGTGAACGTTATTTCTTATGAGACGGAATTTAATCTATAGAGGCTTTCATGTACGCAGGTCCCTCCGAACGGCAGAGTAAAGCGAAATATGTATAGAGTAAGTGCGGCAAGCAGCCTTACAATTACTATTATTCTTTATTTTTTTGTTATGCAAAACTAGAGAGGGGTAACAGTGCGGATTGGGGCATGGTGCAATGACAATGAGAGAGGGGTAACTGTGGGGATTAGGGGGTGGTGAGTTGACTACCAGACAGGGGCAACAGTGGGCATTAGGGATTGTGAGATGACAATAAGAGAGGGGTAACAGTGGGGCTTAGGGGATGGTGAAATGACATTGCGAGAGGGGTAACGGTGGGGATTAGGGGATTGTGAGATAACAATGAAAGAGGGGCAACAGTGAGGATTAGGGGTTGGTGAGATGACAATGAGAGAGGGGTAATTGTGGGGATTAGGGGATGGTGGGATGAAAATGAGAGAGGGGTAACAGTGGGGATTAGGAGATGGTGGGATGACAGTGGGAGAGGGGTAACAGAGGGGCTTAGGGGATGGTGAAATGACATTGATAGAGGGGTAACAGTGGGGATTAGGGGATTTTGAGATAACAATGAGAGAGGGGTAACAGTGGGGATTAGAGGATGGTGAGATGCCAATGAGAGAGGGGTAACAGTGGGGATTAGGGGTTTGTGAGATAACAATAAGAAAGGGGTAACTGTGGGGATTAGGGAATGATGAGATGACATGAGAGAAGGGTAACAGTGAAGCTTAGAGGAAATGTGAGATGACATTGAAGAGGGGTAACAGTGGGGATTAGGGGATGGTGAGATGACAATGAGAGAGGGGTAACTGTGGGGATTTGGGAAATGTGAGATGACAATCAGAGAGGGGTAACAGTGGGGATTAGGGAATGTAGAGATGACAACGGGAAGGTAGTGATATTGAGTGGAAGGTGAGTTGGCAATGAGAGTGGGCAGTGGGGATTTGGGGATTAGGTTCATATTGAGGGGTCAGTGGGGCTGAGAGCTTGGTGAGCTGACAATGGGTGGAAGCAGTGGGGCTGAGGGGATTGTGAGTTGATGTTGAGGGGGCAGAAGGGCCAAGGGCAAGGCATGGTGAAGTGATAATGAGGCACTCCATTAACTCAAACCGCTTCATACATTGTTGTCAGAGTCTATACAAGACTGCAGTACAATAGATTTCTTACATCAATCTAACGTTAATTTATAACATTTAATACCCCTGGTAATAAATTTGTATATTTCCCTTAGTTTCTTTATTCTCTCTCTTTCAACTTTCATTTCCCATTTAACTAACATCATTCAAGTGATAGGCTCTTTATAATGTACCCTATACTGTTTGAAGAAGAAAATATGGAAGTAAATTAACTTTAAGAAGAATAATAAATAACTTCTTTTGTTTTAACTATAACTGTTATATCTTCATATGAGTTATTAATACCATATTGCTTGCGATATATCATATCGAACAGTGTAATGCTTAGTATCACAGACTAAGAGACGGAGATTCAAGAGAGGACGCTAGATAGAGCGAGCGATGGAAAGATGGTATGGATAACAGGCCATACCATAAATCAATCATAATTCAACATTGTTTGTAATATTTCGTGCAGTAAAAGAGAAAGGTTAATCAATTTTCTAGCAGAGAAACATCATCCCAATGTGCTAGACCCATTTTATCTAAATTATTACCCGACGTCATTTTGTTACGGATGATACAGGGAGGCTAGGAAAGCAATTTATAAGAAACCTGGCAAACAGATGTATGAGATATTGAACGAAATATTAGATGAAGTCACAGAGAAAGTAAACTACAAGAGCCGAAAAGAGATCCTGCGTAACATCTCACACTATTTAATGATCCTTGTGAATGGTAGCAGGCACTGAATGTGTTTTATGGCTGTTTAGAAACGTCTTGACTATGATTGTCTGTGGCGTCTTGGGTGATCTTTCTTTTCCCCCTTCTCTTCATTTCTCCGGATTGAAATTCAAGAAATCAATTTTGTTTTAATATTTGTAACGACTGAAATAAACCGATGAAGGTAACATTTTTCGCCCTGTACATGAACTAACATGACATTTGTTAACATTTCAACCAAATACAATCAAGCGACTTGAGTCTACTTTGTACATTTGAATACAATTAATATGCAAGTGTTGACACTATCTAAATTTAAATTATCTTTGTTTATTTGAATGTAAACATGTAACTCAAGTTAATATGAACACATCTTTTTTTCTAATTTAGACGTTCGTTACATGAATGATTACTCCTCTACCCAAGGACATGTATATTGCAGTAAGTATCACTAACGTGTACATTTAACAACCCCCACCTCCCCTGCCCCTCCCACCTTCCCCTCCCCCGACCCCTACTATCTGTACACATGTGTCACACATCTCACATGAACACATTTTCCTGCAAGACATTTCGTTACGCGTATGATTACTGTAAGAATTTTTTTTTCTTCTAAAACTCCCAGTTCTACGTGAGTATCTCTCTATTCAAGGAATTTCTTTATCAAATTCCCAAATAAACGGATCCCTTTCTTTGCTCTCGACGAGACAAAGTTACCCCATTGTGCACCTCTGAATAAATATTTCGTTTTGTACATTAGTCAGATACCCTTCACTTGAGCTTTTAAATTTACATCTCAATCGTGTATTTGATATCTCTCTCTGTGTCCTCATTCAAATCTATGATATTCTCCAGCACCACAGAGAAAGTCAACTTTGACCGAAGAATCATGATCAAATATTATACTTCAATTTGTCCCATCATGTTTATTCTATTATCCTTACTTAAACAAATGTTACATTAAAACTGCGTACGTGACAACGGAAAGGAACTTTTTTTCTTCTTTTCTTTCTCTATTTGTTTCTTTCTTTATTTTCTAATGATTCGAGGGTTATATATCTTTTGAGGAGATCATACTTTTATCTGGCAGTTTATACCTCTGCCGCCAATGTGCCTGAAGAATAATTCATATAAACAGTGGTTTTGAACGGCTCCAATATTTGAATGAAACTAACAAAACATGATCAGCTAGCCAGATAGACATTCAACAGATGGAAAGGGATTTCACTTAAAATGTCATTTAAAACTCCGATGTAAAAAACGGTGGTCTGGACGTCACATGATGAAATCAAAATAAGTTTCAAAAATAAGTTTCAAAATAAAGAAATGGTTTGCGTGTTTGTTTAGTACTTGTAGGGAATTAGGAAAAAACATAATTCATGACACCATTTTAACCCTTTTAGGGGAAGGCTTGTGTTGAGGCGTCGAGAGAAAAAAACGTCGGACCGGGGTATAATGTCACCAGACATATCAGTTTTTCCATAAGTTTATATGAAATGAGAATATAGGCCTGTTTTATATATCAGTTTTTGCTTCCCGGAACTCAAATTGACCACATTCTACCCTCACCACGCCCTTGAGGCCTGAGTTCGCGGACCAGACAGATATTCCTCGTCGGAGTTCAAATGTCATCCACCCATCGGCCCTACTGGTATAAAGGAGACATTGGCAATATCACTTCTACTATCAGTACCTAGATACATAACCGTGATGAACAATTTACACGTCTTGTGCGGCAAAACAGTGTGAATTTGTAGCAGTTGTTCTTATTAAAGGCGGGCGACGGTTGCTCTTGAAGATCAAACCTTAATGGAGGTACGCCATACCATTGATTTGGACATGATAAGTTTAATACCTGGTACCGTACTTAAAACCGGTACTTGAAACCGACATTTACCACCAAGAGGGTACTTAATATACGGTTCATGTGAACAGTTAGTTGATATTAAGTGTAAATAGCTAGTTATGGCTAGCAACGTTCATGACGGAAATTGTTAGCAAAGTTCGACCAATGAGAATACTATAGATTCTATGTCATGGTGACGTCACATTCGAATTTAAATTTGAATCATTGCAGTTTGAACGAGCCCCCGATCTCTATTCATTGCTTGTAATCATTATTGTTTATCATCTCTATATATAATTAAAAAAAATGCAAATTTCCTAATGAGTTGTGATATCCCCGTCCTATTGGGTTAGGGTAACCCCCTCTGTTACCCTGCTCAGAATCATTAAGAGCTAGACCGGGCCCGGGACAATTATGTCACTGGGGCCTCGTTTCGCTTTCTTCATTTCCCTCACATGAATCATGAAATCGAATATACATTTTTCTTCATCCCGTATTTTTCCCGGGCCACTCCATATCTTCCACCGGACCCCTCCATGATTGACCTTGCGCCCTGGTCAGTATTCCCGTGACCATTTCTCGTCAGACCCGACCCATCGTCACACCTCCTTGTTAACGATGAATCACATTAAAATAGTTTGAGGCTAAGGTTGGTTTGTGACAGGTATGTCGTGTCGCTTTCCTGAAGATGAACGACGCGTATGATCTAAGTATCGTATGGAATCCGGGGCTAACTAAGATGAGTATGTTAATACAAGGAAGCGAAGGGTTTTCTCTTAACACAGTGGCCCCATTACAGTATTAAATGGATATTCATAGGGCTGATAAAGGATATCCCTAGGGCTGATAAATGGATATTCCTAGGGCTGACAATGGATATTCCTAGGGCTAATAAAGGATATTCCTAGGGCTGATAAAGGACATTCCTAGGGCTGATAAAGGACATTCCTAGGACTGATAAAATAGCATTTAATATTCCACACGGTCAGTTGAAAGTCTCATCTCAATATCTTGTTTATGGTTGATTGAATGGATTCACCTATTTAGAGGGTAAATCCTCCCTTACTTCCGGAATTGGATTGGTCTGTGATGTCATCACGGCAGATTTTTCTTGGAAAATATTTATTTTATTTATATTAATCTGCTTGATCATTGCTCCTCGGAATGTTTGCTTAGCTGTAAATGTTCCCTGTTCTTAGAATTTCATCAAAGGTTACCTTTTATTTTTGTAGAAATTTGATCTCCCCGTTTGGAGTAATTATTTAGATATTATAAAGAAAACAAACAAAATTTCAGCTGAGTTGCCATGATAACCAATATTCATTCAACTGTTGCCAGATTCCTTCAAAATGCCACATGCACTAAATTTGAAACCAAAAAAATCATATCTGCGCCATACAATATGCATTTAAGATATGGTTTGGGGTCAATTGACCTAAAATGCAGAAAATACGCCAGCAATTTTCTAATGCCTTCAACCTCAGCCACTGGAAAATCCCTTTCATCTTTGTAGATATTTAAGGTTGCACATGATCTTAAAAACACACATGTGATTAAAGAGCCGAATGTCTTTTGAAATTTACTGTTTGTCGCTTTCCATATTTCTAACTAACTGGAAATGGAAAAACAATAATAGTTACATAGTATCCGGAAAGAAAATGGCTGCATTATCACTTCATATTTCTGATTAAATAAGCAACCGAGCGCACGAGTCTATAGTCCGTTCCACATTCTAGCGACAATGTCTTTATTGTGTGCAAATTTATTAATTTCAATTCGGATTCTTATTATTTATTAGACCCAGAAAACATAAACAGTTAAATTATTTTGTGTTGTGTAGTTATGTCTTGGTTTTCTATAATATTCCTTATCCAATTGGTATTGCAAGGGAAACTAACAAGACAACTGTGATGAAATTTGAGACTTATAATAAGAAAGAACTTTATCTTTTTGTTTTACTTTATTAATAAATTAAGCAAAGCTTTCACCGAAAACGATAAATCTCAGAGTACATTCTGTTTAAATGTGTGACTGTTCTCGGTTCCCCGTACGGTATACGCACAAGTGCGATTTCTAATTGTGTTTGTGTTTATAACATTTGACCTAACCCGGAAGTACTTATAACAAACGATGTAGAAAAATATGCAAGATAAGAGTTTATTAATACTATTTCTATAAACTTCAAGGAGCAACAAGATTAGATCTCACAAATAGAAATACAGATATTATATTTTCATAACCGGTCAACAATTCTAACTCTCTGAATATTTTACCTTCTTCAGTAATGATTTTATCATTGTTACAAAAGAGAGTTTTAAGTATTTCATTATATTTTTGAGTGAGTTTACTCCAACGAATAAAATATCACTTGGCAAAAATACAACTACTTGTTGCCCAAGGTCCAATAACTCTGAGGCGATCAGAAGATTGTTCAAGAGAAAATATTGAAGGTAAATTAAAAATTGAAAAGTATGTTAGTATATTCTTCGTCTTCTTCTTCTTTACGTGATTATTATTTTCTTTTGAAAGGATAATTCTGTCACTTTTGATATGTTCGTAAGGCATTTAACCTCCAACAACGAGTCCTCCGAGATGGAACTCAAGATAACTCTTGCCCTCCAGTGAAGAGCAAACAAAACATGTATACTTCTTTATAATACTCAACACCTAGAGGATTTCCCCTTGAAAGTTCAACTCCTGCTCGGTTAGCCTTATCGTCATGGTAATCGCCATAAATTTCATATCTAGTGATCTCTCTGAAACTCTCACGTGGCTATTAACGAGTGATTCATATATATAGACAATATAGCACGTGATTAAAAAAAAATAGTTATACAATTAAAATAAAATGCTAATAAATGCAACAACAACAACAAAAACGAAAAACAATTGATATGATTAAACTTGTCAGAGCACATGTACGTGTCACATACACCTCCACGTCACCAAGCTGCCCCCCCCCACCCCACCCGCCCCCAACTAACTTCCTATAGTGAATGAATAAATATTCATATCTGTTTTGTACCTGTTCAATGGTGGAATAGATATAGCACGTTGAAGCCGAGGGTTGCATTATCCACGCATTTTAAGAGGCCATGGCTTGATAATAATCTTGAGAGATTAGAATGATTACTTTACCATAGCACTCGCTATTGAATACGGGATCGATTTAGCATGGATAACATAAACTGACTATTTAATGTAATCTTGTGGTTTAGACATTCATGTCATATAATGGCTGCTTTGAATGAATCTGTTGAGTCTTCACGTGTGTAACTAGTTTCGTTGATTATTATTACTAGTATTTATTATTGTTATCGTTATTATCATTATCATCATCATCATCATCGTCATCGTCGTCGTTATTATTACTATTATAATTATTATTATTATTTCTTATTATTATATTTTGGGCAGTTTCGCTTCGTAATATGGGCTGGTGGTTCTAGTGAAGGTCTAACAAATTGCGTTCACAGTATGATTATGGATTTAATTCAGAGAGCCCCTAAAGCTTAAAACAATGGACCTCTAATATATGATTTTTTATCTGCCCACCAAGTTTAGCAGTTTGAAATAATAATGCAGTCAGCTACTCAGAAAGTGCTTTATGGAGCTAAACCAGCTTAAATTATTTCCATTTATTGCAAAAGGTTAATTTAACTAGCCACTTAAACGTCTCAATGAGAAAAGTGTATTGTGGATGTGACAGTTTCACACTGTAAGTAGTCCAGGTTGAAACTGTGTTGTATCTATTTAATAAATAGTAAGTAAACTTCGTCAGTGGAATCAATGTTGTTACCTAATATATCCTGGGAGGGGGGGGGGGGGGGTGGGGAGGGTCCGGGGTACATCATTATATTCTTTTTTCATAGTAGAGATAGGGATGTAAGATCTATATACAACGACGAAAGGGCCTACCAGTTAAAATGTGATTAAAACTTGCCAACCCATCCTTCTAACGCTATAGGCTACAGTGAAAGAGAATGGCACGCCAGGGTCGACAAAATGACCATAGAAAAACATGTTGTCGTAACAGCCAATCAGTGGAAGCGTTTCAAGGTCACGTGATACTCCCACAGTCGACGTGTCGGGGAATCATTTATGGATACGAGAATGTCGCCAAATTCCGAAACGGACACACGATGTCCGACCCTTATTTCACCGAACTGCACGGGTACATGCGGCTGTCAGTTTGAATATGATCACGGTGTTGTAGGCTGGTAGAAGTAATATCGTGAATCTATTGAAAAGGACAGGCAGAGTGTGCAGAAATTAGGAGAATGTTGCCAGATGCTTATGACGAGGACTATTATTGACCTGACCTATATAGTTTGTAACAAAGTACCGTACGTATACGAGCTGTGAAAAAGTTCAACTGAGGTTCATTAAGTTTCGTAAATATTTGCCACTTAACATTGTACCTTGTTTCCACTGCTCGTTGAATGATTTAAGGAAGCGTTCTCACATTTCTCTGAATGCATTATCGAAAATTCTCTAAATGTCTAGAAACACTATAGCTAAATATTAATATTGTGCTTACATTTGAAGAAGTGAGAAGGAAGGTGTTCTACAATTTACACGATAAGATGATTCGTTTTGGGGTTTTGTCTTCTTTCGTTGAACTAAATGAAGAACATGTAGAAGGCAACTATCATTTGATAGAGTTCACATTTGGTCTTGAAATTTATTTTTCACCGGAGTGCGGTTAATTACTTTAGTCAAACATAGGTACAGTTGTTTAGACTCCGAGTGTTTTACCTAAAAAGCATAGCGAGACATACTAGAACTTATATATTTATAGAGAGTAATGTTGTTGATATTCCGTGCAACAGTGGACGGATTAATTGTGTGTCAAGCAACATTACGTCTTTCGTCGCTAGGAATATTTGGTTTTTGTTTTATTTTTTGCAATTTTATGAATTATTACATACATTGATAAAACTATGACTGAAATAGATAAGACTTGAACAAGCCTTAGACAGACGAACTAAACGCAACAGGAATTGACTTGACCGTTGTAATGTGGAAAGTCGTGTTTATTCGGGCAGTGTTCGGGTGCCTACGACCACAACTGGTCCAGGTTTAACCACTTTGTCCCGACGGTCAGCCTCAGGAAAAAAAAATTTGTAGCGTTTTGTAGACTGACAATCGTCCGAGAGCGGTTGTTAATTTTTATAGCTGTCCAGTGTTTACAAGTGCAGCCAATCACGGGAAAGTAATTTAACATGTGACATGAACGAGCAACGGTCGTTAACAGACATCAGCCGTGCTGTACGCCGAGCAGTCGTTCTGTGTACGGGGGGGGGGGGGTGGTTATAATGATCAAGGGTCGTCAAGACTATCGAAAGGTAGACCGCGACGGTCGCATTGAACCTCTACAGTCTCGTTCAGTTGAGACAGTTTGAGACCATGTTTAACACAACCTTCAAGCTAATTTCATTTACTCAGCGAGGATTAATTAACCATAAATTCACGAATCTATGCAATTTAGACACATTTGTCGCCGAGAGAATAAATGTCAGTGTGATATACTTATCACCAAAGGCATGTAAAAGCATATCAATGAACTTTGAAAATATTCGCTACGTTAAACTGAAATCTGAACAACAAGCTAACACATTGTTGTCTTATAAAATTAATGAAATGACAATATGAAGGCTTAAATGCTGCCGCCGTATGCGGATAGAATTGAAATATGAACATAGAGACTTATGTACATAGAAACATTTCTTAGTCTCCAAAAAAAATTATTTATTTTTGAAACAACAAAAAGAGAGAGTTTGGCGCTTGAGTGTATACACTTCAGCGTTATTTACACCACTACTTTTCGATTACATCAATATATTATACAGAAAAAAATTGTTTGTTTTTTAATTCCCCGAGAACACACACCCACACATGCACTAGACGCACACACAGACGCACCCACGTTTGTTCGCTCCAATCAAGGTCTTTCACAACAAACAACAAATTCTATCCAGATTGCAAACTTTACAGTATGACACTGCATTGAATTTCTGAGACTAAAATCTTGTCTGTATTATATTAAGCGGTTAATAGCTGAAATTATCATAAAAGGTAATTATTTCTTATTATCAGATTGATCTCTGAAATGGATGTTACGTATAAACAAGATATGATTAGGTCAGAAGGACGTTTCACCCCATAGAGGAAATCCATCTTCATAAGACGGATTCCGTCACTCGACACCTTCACGAATAGAATCAAACATCTCAAAGGACTGACATAAAATTGCTCGGATTCATGTCAAACCGCACGCGACTTGTAAAGTGTGACGAATTGTCTGTCGTTAAAGGGGCAAACAAAATGAAAAAAAGAAAAACCCACATATGTCAGTAGAGAATTAACAGACGTAACGGCCCTTTGAGGCTATGGAACGCCAAACGGTTCAACAGATTTTGATAAGTTCACTCACATCACAGGCTTCTGTGTTATGTTTATATCATGAACTTATTAAAACAACATCATCCTGGTACGTTTGTACATCACCATCGTATGCTTTTACATCATCGATGTATTTATTAATATCATCATTGTATATTTGTACATCATATTTGTATATTGCTGAGCCTTTTTATGTGTTCAATATGAGACATGTTATATCATATGCCCAGCCGATGTATAAACATCGTTATCATTACATTTGGACCACTCAGTGTCAACTTAATAGGATAGTGAGCTGATGTTCTATTTTCTTATGAATATATTCTCACGCCCCCTCCCCTCACCTCCCCCAACTCCAACCTTGTCCAACTTGGTCCCCTCATTAACAGACATTGTGTCCACGTTCAACTTCATATTTCCTGTTATATGTTTAACTTTGAAAGCATTAATACACGCCTACGGTTAGCTATATGTCTCTTAGTTTCAACGAAGATTATTTTGAAGGTTTCCTCACATTTAATATTTATCATTTGAAAGTCACCTTTAATAGTTACCACGTTTTAAATAGTTCGAAAGGTTAAAAGCTATAGACTGCAAAATCATTAAAATGCTCGCGTCAATTTGAACTACCATGCTTGAATTATTACCAGCATTTAAAATGTCTTTCCATGTCTACGGAAACCTATAAATGTCACCCAACAATCTCCGCGCCGTTTGATGTGTTGCTTTTCGAAATTCCTTCATTCTATGAATATCTTACATGTATAAGGATCAGATTACTGTGGGTACATTAGGAGAATAAATTATGGCATGTAAATAAGGGGATCAGTCATGGAGGTGGGGTGGGGGAGGGGTAAGGGTGGTAGTAATTTCCTAGAAAAAAAATCGATAGTTAACTCATTTGCTGCTATCTACATCCAGGGCTGCTATACTGTTTAGATAAAACAGACCGTGTAATGATCATAGTATATGGGAAGCGGCTTCATTCGACTCTCGTCAAAACACTGCTTCGCGGGTCATTCCGAGCTATACTGCGCTCATGACTCAAATATCGATAAAGGTGTATATTTCCAATACCTACATATACATGGTAGTAATGAATTTGAAGACATTCTCCCAGTGTGATGATATAGCGGAGATAGTCTTGCTTCGACTTCTGTTTTCAGAATATGTTAATGTACACATAATACTGCAGAGTGACCATTGCCCTTGGTAACATAGGTATGAAGTTACATGTGTCTTGGGGGGCTACTCAGTAACAGTTTGATATGCGGTTCAATGGATTGCACAGTCAGCAAAAAGCATACATTTTACTTTGTGTTACTTTGATTTTGCGGAAGCTGTTTTCTTTCCATTAGAGTTTTAAAAGAGTTTTAAAACGGAAAACATATTTTGGCTGTATTCATAGCAATTTTTAAGTTATTGACAACCCTGCTCTTTTATGAAATGAGCCCAAATCCCAATTAAACTATTGCCAGCAAATATGGGTCTTAAGATACACTTGTTTTTTTTTTAAACTATGAATTCAAAGGAATTGATTGGGTGTTGTATTTATAACCGGTTTGCGATAAAGCACAGGCAATGCTTTCAATGTATATAGGTGAGGTATCCGCCTATGTGGCTTCAATTCGGCTCTCTTATTGCGTGAATACAAAAGAATTGTGTCACGTGATATGTAGAATATTGCTCTGAACAATAAATGCGATATCATAAGTTACAAGGAAAACAATTTTCGAGACCATTTACGCTGATTAAAGCAATTAGGCAATATATTAATGTTAAAACCAAGTATGGGTGTTATCAACATCAAATTAATGAGTTTGGACAAGTGTCTTTGGTATTGTTTTAAAATATCAAAAATTTCATTATGTTTTCAAGGCGACACGTTATCTAGTTGAACATCCTTCAATAACTATGGCAACCGCTGTTTTTTCTTCACATAAATGACAAATATAGACTTGTGCAATTTGAATGATTAGTTTGGGAGATGAGGCTACAACGTTTGCAGAGAGAAGATTTAATTCATTTGCTATATGTCGTAATTTTTTTTTTATTTTTACAAATTACAACTTTTCTTATTAAAATTTTGACGGTGTAGGAACTTCATACTATACCAAAAACTGTAATAAAATCTCAATCTCTTCGACATAAAAGTATCAGAATTGAGACAAATACTGCTTTTTTTCCCTTCTTTTTTGTTTGTCGTTGTTGTACTTTCTCATACGGTATATAACATATAAAAGAAAACCTATCGATGCTGTAGGAAAATATTATTTTAACGCTTTCGTATTTCGCCGCCGGAACTAGCGTCGACCATATCGTGTTCTTGATCGTTATATAACTGTATTGTGGCATTAAATGAAGTTGGCCCAGCATACATTGTACGCACTTCGATGTGAAGATTACAGCACAGTTTCTGTCAGTTAAGATATATGTATAATAGTTATCTTGTTTATTCCCCAGTAATTGACACCGTTCGCCTTTTGCTCTTTTTATTTCACCCTTAGGTTTATATTCTGACCTCGTTAACTTGCGAAATGCTTGTTCTTTTGCCAGGTCTCCACCACTTTCGCAATGTTGTTGGTAATGATGTAACACTGCCATTTTCTTTACAGTAAACGTTACATATATATACATTATACCTAGTTTAAATTTAGATGGATGGATGGATGGATGGATGGATGGATGGATGGATGGATGGATGGATGGATGGATGGATGGATGGATGGATGGAAAGAAACAAAGAATTTCAAGTTATTGTTGTTGTTATTGTTATTGATGTTTACTTCTTTAAGTAACCATGATCACGTTATTGAGTGTGGAGGAGTAGATTGGTTGATTGTTTGGGGTCTTCTGCCAAACTCTTCCTTTTCAATGGTTCCAAATGTTTGGCTTTGAGTGAATGCATTCTCGATGGTAATTGGTCTGCCGTTGAATTGTTGACATACGTACACAACACAACACAGACAGAAAGACAATACCACTTACCATACGGGCTGTCCATTACTGTGCCTATCTATAACACAATAGGCGATTATAAATAACGAATGCTAGTATCTAAAAGCCAAGGACATCATATTAACCAAATGGTTTTTTTATTTTTATTTTATTTTTTATTTTTGTAGCGACAATCCTGTTTGTGTAATTGGGAAAATATAGTAATAACATACATGTGAAAACATCGTTCATTTTGACAAATTAAATTCAAGTTTCGTACATGCGGTTCGTTCGTAAATGCACCTGCACTGAATCCGTGCGTGTGCAGCTGTGTAAGTATAAATTCAGGTTCTAACGTAGGTACTACCGTATATATTAAACAAGAAATAAAAAAACCACGAGATATTGCCAACTTATTTATAGTTTGAATTATTGGTTATATTAACATGGCGGATACTGTTGCTTCACGGTGGGCCACAACACAAATATATACACAATAGTTGATCTATTATGCCATATGCTATGTGTGGTATACAAGCAATTAAAATAAAACCAAATTTGTGTTAAATTTGAACTCAAAAATAAATACAGAAAGGTCAACAACCAATTCATTTGTCAAAACGTTATAAATTGGTCAAAATATTCAGCATTTTTCTTGTTTTGGAGTTAAAAGTTACACGAATCTGGTTGGATACATACATACCCAATGTTCGGTAAAATATTTAACCAAATTGTCCTTGAGTGCAAATACATACATAATAGTTTACCTATTATAGTATATATGTCATTTTGTCATTACGATAAAGTATTTGGTAATAAAATGTAGTGTCGAGCAAATTAAGGTATTTAATATTGATTGTTTTTGATTAAATTTATTTCGTTTGTTTTTTCTTCTTACTTTTGAAAACGATAAATGATGTAAATATTTACATGTTTTGATGATATTTTTAAGAGGTATGAGTTTGAAAACCAAACAATAGTTTCACATAATCTCTAAGGGATTTCTTGAGAAAAACATGGCGAGTTAATTAACATTCAATCGATCTCTTGAGATAAGTACTCAAGGCTAACTAAATGACGGCGTTTAATTTTGTCTATTTATATACTGATATTTCAAGACACTTTCTTCATTTCTACACTATCGTCAAATATACTTCTTTCAACCTGAATATACATATATATTTTAAGCAAATAATAAGTCTTTTCACTTCTCACAGACAAACAAAGAAATCTGTTGTGCCAGCTAAGAGCAATAAATAATACAATAGTAACAACATACATATACACAAACAAACAATTTCAGCATTGGTCAACGGTTCCGAGATTAATTTGATTTTAGTAAACCACAGAATTTTGAGGGGATGATATCATGATTAGACCTCTGTCGAGTTGTTGGTTTGTTATTATTTTATTTTCGACCTTTTTAATGGGAACTTTGAATGAGTTCGTAGTAATTAAGCATTCATCTTCACTTCAAAATTGACCTTGTCTGTTTGTTGTCTATAACTAGCACACACTATGCGTTTATGTATATGGTGGTATGTAGGCTACTTTGACGGAAAGCTTAATAACAGAGTCCATGGAACTTTCAAGTTCATTGCTACTGACTGTGGTAATGAAATAGAGTTTGTTTATTCATTTATCTTCGTGTGTCGGGTTTACGAATATACAGGTATATGGCATAGTGAAATATATAAAAAATGTAAGAAGTACAGTAATTATTCAAAATAATTTAATAAGAGAAATTTATAATTTTCAAATAGACAGTTTGGATTTCGAAATTGGATTTCACTTATCATCTGGTCCATTCAAGGTATATAGCATAGAACAATGGTCTGTATATTAAAACTATAGTAATAAAGCTTTTGGTTTTCTTATACGGTCCAAGATATTGAGATGCAAAAATGTTGGGCCGATCTGTTGACTTCTAAACGAAGGATCCGTATACTCAATTAGTGCAATTTTGTGGGTCGGCTATTTTAAACCGGCAGTATTGAAAATGTTTTGCAGGCCCAATAGGGCCAGCGAGCGACGTACGGATTATCCAAAATGTAGGGTATCACCTCATAGCGAAAAAAAGGACCCCAAAAAGGGCAGAAGAGCAGTATAATCCAGTCAACTGTTTTAAAACGAACATTTGATGTCTAAGACCTGAACCACACTCCGTAGATATACAGCCTTCAATTACCATCTACATGCGTACCACAAAGTGTTATATTTCTTCCCTTTCGGAGAACTACGGAAGTATTCATTCATTTTGTTTGGATTCGTATAAACATATAACTAACACAGAGAACACTCCGGCTAGATTAGTATCCTTAATAAATTTTACTATTATACGTTCACAGATTATCGATATAGAAGCAATGGTTAAACATATGGAGTGCTCTTAAGTTATAATTATTTAGTTTTGACTAAAATGCAATAACATTCTCTGACGTCATTCATTTTGTTAGCATATGATAAATAGAGTGACACTGTCTCTATACAGGACTGACTTATAGTGAGATGACGCAGTCGGTTATCACAGAGTTCTTAGAAGGAAACGATCGTCATAGTGGAATTGTTGATAATAAAGGGAAGCATTAGTAGATTTAGCTTGCTTTAAACAATGGATCATTACAGCTTGATAACGTAACACACTGTCAGTACTGTGGACTTGTAGTCGACGAGTACAACAGTGTTAGTACGAGTACAGGCCTTCAAGCTCGAGTACAAGTACGTAACGCTGACTATTATCTATAATATTTCCGAAATGTCCAAATGCGAGTACACTTCCAATTGTTACGTATCTATGCCTTACGAAGTTACGAATACAGGCCTCCAAGCTCGAGTACAAGTACGTAACTTGGACTATTATCTATAATATTTCCGAAATGTCCAAATGCGAGTAAACTTCTAATTGTTACGTGTATATGGCTTACGAATACAGGCCTCTAAGCTCGAGTACAAGTACGTCATCTTGCATTAGTGTATAATACATTTCCAAATGCCGGAAAGCGAGTACCACTTCACGCAGGCTAGTATTATAGTACAGTTAACGATACTAAAATAAGAGTACATTAACGGACTCACTACTACAATTCTGCTGCAGTCTAAAGGCTACTTTCATATTGAACCAACCTTTATAACTGTAATTCAAAACTTATATGAGTCGCAATTTGAAATCACAGTAATATTAAAAAGCAACTTTATTTTCATTTTATCTTCACCAGAGAGCAGAAACATACATGTTTTGTTTCATCTTCGTATTTTCTGTCATGTCCTGAACAATGCCATGATGTACAAAACATAATCTGAACCATTAGTTACCGATGAAATTCATACGATCATAAGAATTTTAGTGAAAAGCATATTTCTACAGAGAAAATAGTAGTTCAACGCTAGGACTGGTAGTTTTTTAGTAAAATGTATATCGTACGGTTTGATAATGATAAATTTGAGCTAGAAAATATGAGCTAAATACATGATTTTACTGAAAATCAATGTTGGCAGAGCTAAATGGGAATTTTAAATGTCTTTTCTTGACTATTGATCAATTAAGCCAATTAAGTTACCATATGTTGCCAAAAATGTTTCAAAATTGTCTCTGCACAATATTGAGAACACAAATATAATAAGTAGTTAAATAGTCACTGGAAAGTGGAAATATGGTCGTTGCTGCATGTTAGACGATCGGAGACAAAATGTTGCATCTGTAAGTGGGTGAGGGGAAGGGTGGGGGAAGGGGAGGGGGAAGGGTGGGGAAGGGGAAAGGGAAAGGGTGGGGAGGGGAAGGGAAGGGGGAAAGGGGAAAGGGTAGGGGAAGGGGAAGGGAAGGGTAGGGGAAGGGGAAGAGGAGAGGAGAGGAGAGGAGAGGACAAAGGTTGAAGACTGATAGGCAAACGGTTACCTGGAAATCATTTCTTCAAAATGAAATCATTTAAGATTTTTGTTAATTTAATTCTTGAATGTAAATATATTTACATACCACAAAGTCTTACTTTTAGAACTTTCTGTATGAACAATACAAAGTTGATAATTATTGTCGTCGTTAACTTTTCATTGATTTTATAGTTATCTATAGAGATTACTAAGATATGTATTCTTTCCTATTGGCCACAAGAAACATCTAAACCCACCATTATATGTCTTTAATATAAAGTCTGTGGAACAATTAGTATATCTGTATAAACCTATATGTGGCATAAACTTTACTTCACACGATTTCTGAAAAAACCAAAATAATTACAAATTTTATGAATCGTTTTATTGTATTTACCTGACGTGTTGTCCATGGTGTCGATCTAATCCTTTCGACTCCTGGTAAGTTGATAATAATTATCTCACAGTGACTTCATAATGACATGTCCCGTTAGTCCTTCAGACAGAAAAATCTTCGTCAATGCAACCTTTTTTTTTTTTTAAATAAACCTCCAGGGATTTCCTTGGGACGCGAAATGGCAATACTGACGCTTCGAAATCAATAACTTAAAAAACGAACTTAATTACGTAACATCATTACAAGACCGATGAACAATTCGGTATAGCTTTATTTATATTCTGTTTTACCACTGGTAAATAAAATGTATTCTTTTGAAAGATTTTAGTCAGATAACCAAGTTCACATTTGTTAGCTCCATTCCGTATATACTTCTAAAGACTTATTGGCTTCGGAGACATCTCCAAATGATTTTTTCTAACCACGCGCGTTCAACATTTTTCCTCATGTCAGACTCTCGCGTCAAAATTCTTAGATGTAATAACTATGTTTATTTTCTAACCATACATGTCAGGTATAATCAAAACTCACAATGCTGCCTCGTATTTTGACACCGCTCGCTGCTAAAATGAAATGAGGCTTTCTATTGGTCGATATGAAATAAATAGGCGGAGCTAGGTTAGACGTGTTGGTATTGTGTAAACGACCATCCATAAAAATGCGACGCGCGTGTTTAAAGTGACGAGAGAGTGTCACGTTTGATTGATAATTCTGTTATCTGTGATCAGGACAAACAATTGCCTCCAATAAATCGTAGAAAATATTCTAAAGAGAACCCTAAATTCGTGTTTTCTTTTTGGCTTTTCACTTATTTATTTGTGCGCGTAACCAGTGACAGACACATAGCTAACAGTGTAAAATGCAATATTTTGCTAGTCCATTTTTCAGATTCTCGTTTTGGTAGCCACTAAAAATAATATTTCATCTGCATCTGACTGTCTTGTTATAGTGTTAATTAAAACTCTTATGTTTGTGAGACTTGATTATACAATTTCTTTTTGTTACCAGTTCTGTACTCTGTGTACATTTTAAAAGGTTATGGACCAGACTTCAGCTTGGCCATTTAAAGATAACAGCAAATCATCTGATTTGGAATACTTAGAAAAATGTCACAAATTTACGTTTCATTATGAAGAAAAAAGAATTGTTTCCCATTTGGAAGATGTATATTCATTGAATATTGTACACTCCGTCCTGGCGAATTTTTTAATTTAGTAAATTTAACATTTTCGGTGAGAAATGGAAGCTATCAAAACGTACATGTAGGCGTTCTTATTTGTGGCTATCACACCCACTATATTTTCAGACAAATATGAAGAAAATGTCCAATGATGCAAGAATTTTTCGTCTGCCCACAGGGTAACACCTACTAGCTTAAAAAATATGGATTTCCAAAGCAATTGAAACTCCAATGTGCCTGACGAAACATTATAGTCAAACCATGTTTTTTTCTCTTTTTTTGGACTATCAAATGTTGAATGGTATATCTTAAGCTTTACGTCACATATTACAATTAAAATAATTTCAGACAGGTTCAAGAATGGAATAATTTAATTTGAAATTTTGATTAGAAAACTTCAAACTTAACAAATGAAAGTGATTATTATTAATTTTGATATGATAATTCCATGTCTAAAACTTTGTGATTTCTTTCTTTCGTTTTTAAGTTAATATTTCTTTAAAACATGTAATGAAATTCTAAGAACAGAGAACATTGACAGCTCAGCGAAACATTTTAAGTGCATCACTTTTTCACGGATAAATCCAACTAAAAGACTCTAAAAGGAAAATAAAGGTTTCAAAGAACATATACCATTATGTTATCAGAAGCCACCTACTGTGATCCACTTTCCGGAGTAAATACGTAAACCGGCTTTAGCCAATCAAAATAGGTTACATCATTACATCAACTTTATTAGGACGTTAGGCACAATTATACTGTTATAGAATTGTCAAATAAACAGCGTGGAATAGTTTGATCTCTTTAAGCTATAAGTGTTACCTTGTCTTTCATGGGAATCTCCATTTAATATCTATAATGCGATTAACATTGTCTTAAATTTGTAAAAACATAATCATATGTGTTCTTATTTTGTACACTTATTCTTGTGCTCTAAGCATCGCGAAGTTACCGCATACCACTCTATATATGCTACGATTCTGCTATGTAGTGATTGCAACGCATGTGCGTTCATATGAATCGCTGAGTCCGTCGATTCGAATTTCTTTTATTTCTTGTAGAATACAGACAATGGAATATTGTTTATACTTATCGGCTTGATACATCCCCTACATTTTTACAAACTACAACGTTAACGAATGACATCTTGTATACCTTGGAAAGTTCACTCAAACACTATTTGTATGTGTTCTGTAAGCTACCGATAAAGAACCACACGATCATTCAACAAGAAATGCCATTGACATGACCTTGGTTTCGGAAATGCAAGACTTTAAGTATTTTGTCGATTTAAGTTTCTCCTAATTTAGCTTGTGAAAAATAGCTCTTAGACACGTTTTATTCCTAACGAACATCTTTATTGACAAAGTCGGGTTTTATTGTAAAGAACCAAATATTGGTTAAAGAGCATTCCCCTCCTTACGCCCCTTCCCCAAATAAACCAAATTTGGCCCTGCCTGCTTTTGTTGATAAACATACCAAACGGCTGTAATTGAAGGCCTCTCCAGAAAGGAGACAACAGGAACAAAGTTTGGTTAAATGAAGCATAACAACTTGTAAATTCTATTTCAATTGTCCTTCATGGCAAGTCTAACAATTTAGACTTAGCAAGTAAACTTCAATGTCTAAGACAAGTTCTAAGCGACAGCATCGCAGAGAAAGCATCGTGTTTTTGTCAGTATTTATTTTCCTTTGAATAACGTTGTAATGAATCTGGAAGAGCAATGATTGATAAATCGGCTAGAATCGGCTAGAATCTGCTAGGTCGATAACTTGATTTACGCCATGATGAATAACTTTGTTTCTCAGTATATTTTAATGTTAGGTATAAGTTATAGGAGCCCCGTTTTGAATGACGTTGTATTGAATCTAGCATAACAACTATTGATAAATCTTCTAGAATCGGCTAGATCGAACAATTGATTTGCAGCCATGTTGTCAAAGCAAAACTGTCTCTTCGCCGTATTTGGATGAATTTAAAACAGTTTCGTCTTTACGGATTTACTCCATACTGCAAAGGTTCCGGACACACAACAGCAAGTCATTTTCTCTGCATTCGACAAAAAGTTTCAATTAGCTCGCACCTAACCGCCACAGATAACATTTTGCAGATTTTTACAGACCGTTAAAAGTCACTGCAATTAAATTTGATTTAAATTGGAGAATGGATCCTTTAAACATCCGAGGCGCATCAATCAAAGCGGCTGGACAAATTAGTCTAACATACAGACCGTTAAGTCAGCTATGCGATGATCGATCAATCGAAGGCGCTAAATTCATTACTCCTGGTCTATAATTCCACCATAGCCTTTATACAAAGTAAGGTGTAGTCAGCTATATACTAGGCCTATAGCCTCTGGTACGCAGTGTACGCTTGAAAACGTCAGGGTCTTAAAACAGCGAACTAAGCGTAGTCAAACTTATAAATGCTGTAGTACATCTTTCATACATATGCATGCGTAGAATGGTATCTCACCTTTATTGTCAGTGTCGATATAACGTGCCTTAACCTGATTATTCACCGTAATAACAAACTGAATCTAAACGTGTTTGACACATATGGAAATGATTGCTTACTCGTATACACTACAATAAAATTACGCGGAAGGCAGCTATCTTTAACTATGCGGTAAAAAGTTACATGAAGGATTAAGTTTGAGACCATGAAGTTAGTTAGCTATGCCTTTGAATATTTTTGAACATAATTCTGATCAGATCATCAGAAGCAATACGGTGCGCAACTCAATAGAAATGTAGAATGATGTTATTTCCTCAAAAGTAACTTGTTTTTACATTGCAACTTAAAATCCGCAATTCCCTTGAAACCCCTCAATACCGATTTCTGGGTTGTATTGCATAAAGCTGGGGCGCTATCTCTCCTTACATGGTATACAAAACACTGTGGCCTCTGACTGGCGCGCCAGCTGGTAAAGATTGGGTTATTTTTTATGGAGTTTTTAGAACTGTTCTCTGTTTGTTGCTTTCCCTATAGGTTTAGGAAAAGAGAAACCCCTATAATATGCTCATATATTTTTGTTTATTATTTGTAGGTATAAAGGAGAAAGTAAAGTGGAATGTTTTATACTGGTTCAGTTAACAACCCCCGTCAACACCAGCCCTCACCCCCACCAACCCATCCCCACACAGACACATATACCTCCATCTTTAACCCCCCCCCCCCCTT
>KN890535.1:1613-11757 GCA_000934455.1 Apostichopus parvimensis
ACGAAAAGGTTTAGACTAGTCTACCACTGCTATTCCTCTCGATTTTTTTAATTTCCAATCATATGATTTAGCGAATGTTCGGAAACACTTTTTGGCTCACCTTTGGGGGGGGCCATGGCCCCCCTTGACCCCCCTTGGATCCGCCAGTGGGGCCGTCATGAACGTAATTTGCTTGCCTGCCCCCCCCCCACCCCTGGGCCAGTAAATATGATGGGCGGTCTTTAAAAAAAATAAGGCTTTGGTTCACAAAACACACAAGGATCTGACTGAATACGACTATATGATTTCTGTGAAAAGAAATCCCACACATGTCGCATAAACGCAAAACCCCGTGAAAATCCTAAACTAAACTGGATCTAGTGATTCATATTATTTGGTAAATCTGAAAGTGGGGATGAATCTGGTGGTAAATCTGAAAATGAGGATGAATGTGGGGAGGCAGCAATCAGTGCTCCATTTTTTTTTAACATCGGGACGCACATCGGGGGGGGGGGGGGGGTGTGGACGTGAAAACAGTCAAGTCATGGAGAGAAAATGTGTCTCGACTCATATCTTGCTTTCACAGGGCAATAACTTGGCCTTTGACTCGCAATTATGAATTAAATTATTGGTAAAAATTTAAAAACTGTTTGTTCACATGGGTGATGAAGAGCTTGTTTGTTTTGTAATGCCGTCAATTTTTCGCGAGGCCACTGCATGGGCCAGTGTAAAACTAACTGTTTCACTGTCGGATATCGGTATATATTTTAGTATCATTAAATGCAACGTGCAAAGCTGTAACCCAGTATGAACTGACATGACGTTTGCAGCAACTACCAGCAAGTCAGCTCCCACGGGAGATGAAAACGCTTTGAACTCAAACCGAAGGGCAAATTCGCAAGTTCACTGTCTTAGCACATGGTAGAGATTTCGTGATTTCGTCGTAAAGTGGCACTCCTTGAGCAACATTATAGAAGCAACCTATTTGTTGCCAAGTGTTCACGATGTTTTTACCTAATACTATTGAATAGCATATAATGATGTTAGGCAAGTGGTTGTCTGGTTGATCAACTTCAAAATATAATCATACGACATAGGCCAGCCTCCTAGGCTAAATAATTGTTATCATTAATTGTTACAAACACGTTTTAAAAAGGAAGCACCTCAAGCTAATGTGTTTGTTACTTACAAATGGTACACTGGGAATGCAATAGGGCGCAAGAAACTGGGCCTTGCACAAAATTAGGCAGACATGACATGAAATGCCCCTTACATAAATTGACACAAATTATGCAGCCTTGCATCCAATGATAATCTTTTGAGTCAACAAACCAACTGTCTCTGATTTCCTGGCTATGAGTCTTATCTATCTAAAAAGATTATCTTTCTTTGGAACAGTAACATAACATTTAAGCACTCTGCAAAGAAGCCAACTCTGAAGTTGTACACGTGTAACAAACAGTGGTCTTGCCTGGCCATGCAGTTTGTGTACAAAAGAGTGATAAGCACCCATATTTACAGCTGCAAGTGCGAACTCCAGTATCAAATTTCTGCTTAAAACCAGAATTGTTGCCTATAAATCAGGAATTCAAGAGTGTTCAGTTCTGTAAGGGTCACTTTCATAGCATGTGTAGTATACTGGCACTGGCCTAGGTTTTCAGTGTTAGGGAAAGTTGTGCGGGATGTGGTTACTGCAAGTGAAAATTCTCACAGTGTGGACACTGGCATTTGAAGTTACTTGTGTTCACAAAATGGTTCACACTTGGGAATGATTTAAACATCTCCAGTTTACATGGTTCTATTGCTTTTGATTTCCTTTTTTGGTAACTGTTTTGGCAATTTCACAAATCTGTTCAAGTGATGCAGAATTTATTTTGCAGGTGGTTCAATTCCACCAACAGATATGACTCAGCTATACAGTTTCAAGAAGGAATTCAAAGACATTAACATGTCACCATAATGTGGAACAGGATGTTCATTTATAAGGCAAACTGTAGTTCTAGGTTCAGAAAACACACGTTGGTAGAACTGAGTTAAGTTGACTGAAAAACTTGTTCTTACAAAAAAGCCTTACAATGTTGCCTCATGTTTGTAACAAAATCACTTTTTACAATAACTAACACAACGACTACTGTAACTGCCCTATTGTCTCATTAGCTAGCCTACTTTAAAAGTACTAAACGGGATGTGTCAAACTTGAAAGAATCTTTAATTTTTTTCACAAGAAAGCAAAACATTGGCACATTGCAAACATTTTCTATGTTTTTTCCCTTTTTCTTTTATTAATAAAGTAAAATCTTAATAGATTTTTCCACTTTCATTCATAGTTGCATTACTCAATCTAATGAAACTTGATGAGACTGCTAGCTCAAAAAAGAAAAAAAAAAAAAAAAAGAGCATAGGACTTTTAAGTCACACATTAGCCCACAGTAAAATTAGTACATAAAATAATTGAAACAATTTTTCTGAAATAAGAAAGAGAAGCAGAGACACTGTAGATTTACACATCCAAGAAATATGGACAATGTAGTGATGGGTTCTACCATAGGAGCAGCAAAACTTCAGCAAGCAGCTAAAGAAAAAGATGACACTGGTATCCTCTTGAAGATAGAAAACAAGGGCAGCGTGGCTATTTAAGTCAAATATCACCAGTCATGCTACACAAATTACACAAGGTATTTGTATCCAAAGAAAGGGCACAATGAAGAGCTGGACCCAAGATTTTCTGAAGCCTCCAATAGGTTGTGTGACGTTGTGAAGACAGATTATAACAATTCAAGAAATTTTACACCTTAATACACTTTGTGATATCTTATCAAAGATATGAAAGCAACTATTTGGGTTGATATGAGTGGCTACAGACATCAAGTCTGAAGGTACGACTGAGAAAGAGCCTTCCCTTTAGCTTTTTTCTTAACACCAAAGTTACGATCACAGAGTGACATTGTCTTTGTTTATGGTATAGGTACAGAAGACTTGTGCAGGAAACAGTTATTAAAGGGTGTCTTTATCAACACAGACTCAGAAAACACTGAGGATGAATATATGCAATTTCTGAAATACACGGTCTACGGTACTGCATTCTTCCAGCAACAAAAATGTTCATATTTTATATGCAATTGTTCTTTTTAGCTTTGTATCAGACTCCTAATGTACTCTCTCCACGTTGGACATGGATGGAAAACTGAAGATGAGGCACTACTAGTCAACTGGATGGATCTTCCTCCTGCACCAGATTGTATCATGGGGCTGGTCAACTGCTCCAACACCTGCAAAAAGGGACAGAACAATTGCAGTGATTCTAAAGCTTGCACCTGTCTACAAAAAAACTCCCTGTACTGATCTTGTAAGTGTGAATGCAGGAACTGTAACAAAACACACGGACAAATCCTGTCTGGTGATGAACTAGACGATGGAGATCTTGAGGAAGAATAAAGAACCCTGAAACCAGTTCCTCTCCAAACCCCAACTTAAGACTTATATCCAGGATCCATCATAAATTACATCGCTTGGCGGTGATGACCCCCACTATTGAGTGGTTAATTCAAGTCTTCTTGAGATAATCAAGAGATTTGGGGAACATACAACCTAATGTTGATGTAATTCATGCTCAAAATCTTACTGCAACTATTACAACTTTTTTATTGGCCCCAAATGCAAGATGCTTAACACTGCAAATACTTTGTGCTCAATCACTCATTGAATTAAGTTCCTATTCAGCCAAGAAACAACATTTATTGTTTTTTCTAAGCCTGCTTACTTTCTTAAGGCCACATAGCTAATGAGGTAACCAAGATATTTACACAAGAAGCAGTTCATGCTAAAGATGCCATTCTACAACCATTGTGGAGTTTTGCATTTACATTCACAAAGAGAAAGAGCATATTAAAATTGGGGGCCAATATAATAGGTTTTTAAAGGAAACTCTAACAAGATGAACAATAATATATTAACATTTTAGCTTGGGCAAACTTGTTAATTGAGACAAATGTTATCATCCTGCCCAGTAGTAGCATGGTGGGCTCATAATTGATGCATTTAATGATTTGATTAATAATGTCTATCAACGAAAAGTCCAAATCACTCAACTGTATGCGATTTTATATGTGTAGATCCTCAAAAATGAAATGATCTCAAAGTATTTATTGTTTTGTGCCTACGCAACGTACACTGGAGCAGATTTAGACCACAAAACGCCTTCCGTGTTAAGTTCTTTCATACCCCTAAACTGACGCATTTGTCAATAAGCTAACTGTAGTGTAGGCCTAAGTATACATTCATTGACTTTGGATGCTGTTTGCTTTGCTCTGAGCCTCGAAGCTCTGACAGGTCAGGTCCCATATTGGTATCATTTTGAGGTAATTTGGGTTATTTTTAGGGAGTAAGATTTTCAAATACTAAGAAACTTGCAAAACTGGGGGGAGGGTGTTCAAAGCTTTAAAAAAAAACACAATTTGATCAGCACATATCTGAAATGGATTCAAATTCATGAAATAACTAACATTCATGTGTTTAACTAAGGACAAAAACTCAGTTCCAATGCATGAAAAACCCATTATGTTGTTAGCTTAGGCCTAGGCCTCAGGTTCATAATGGCGCTACGTTAGTATCCTAGACCAAGTCTACACCAACTGTAGCACAATAATGTAGGGGTCTGTATCCTAAGTGGAGTGGCTGCTGAGTGCTAATACCTTGCACAGAGAATGTTTTGAGCCCTATTTAGCAAATAATCCACAAAGGTATGCATTTCTGCTCCTGCATATGTGCATCAAGGGGTTTTTGAGCCTACTCACTATCATTAATTTTCTGTTGTTTTGTCAATTTTCAGAGAAAGTTGATGTGATAAGTCCCTAGCATTCACAGCTATATACCTTGAATGGGTGTGGTATCAATGGACTCAACTGGTTAGATGAGGTAACAACACATCCCAAACAACTCTTACAGCAGAAAGAGATATCCTGATGCTCCCATGGGAGATCTACTGTAGTAACTATAGGAACCAGTGCTTGCCACCATTGGAGAATAAGGTAATTTGACGAGTTGTTCTTTGCCGAGCAACAAATTTGAATGTTTTATCATGAAATATGCCCCCCTATCTACCTCTCTTCCCTTATACCTGTCTTTACTACATTGTAACAACTTATGCACAAACCTTTAAATGGACTGGATATGCTATTGAGGTAAACAGTGTATCTAGATAGCATTTCAGTAAGCTTTCCTTTAGACTACTGTACATACTGTTTACAGTGAGGCTGTGGTTTACAAATCCCGATGATCCAGTTTTGGCAAAGAACACCTTCAATTCTCTGCCCTAATTCTTAGTAACTTAACAGTTGCACTGGAGTGACATGCAATATCAGTTTAACATGTTCCAAACAGTTCAGGAATACATTGGGGTATGTCCTGTAGGTCAGTTTGGGAGGAATCAGCTGAGCTAAACAAAAGTAGTTTTCATCACTTTTCAGAGCCAGAGACGAAAAAGCCCTCCCCCCTGACCCTTCTCTGGATGATGTTTTTGCAGGTAGGGCAAGCCAAACTAACTGGACTGTGATCAGCGATACCAATAAAACCTGCAAGAATCATAAATGCACCCAAATTGGTCAAGCTTATCAAAATTGGTGACTGGAAATGTTGTTGCAGACGTAGACCTGGTTACTGCTTACACAGTATTGCTCATATGTGTATTTACACACTGCACCGTGCTTACTGAAATCTCTGAAAATACATCTTTATGGACCAAAAATGATAATTGCATAAAATTCTGTTGTGGTTTATACTGTGACGACTATAAAAATTATCAAGTTGGCATTTAAAAAAAATCATCTCTCACTTAAGGTGGCATACTCCTATTACAGTCTATATCCATCCGCTCGTTTGTTCTCCTTCAGGAAAAGTGCCAAAAAGCAGCAGGAGAACATCTTTGTTGACCTGTTATCAATCATGATCTAGTTTTTTTTTGTGGCTTGCATGTTGAAGAACATGAATGGAAGTACATGTGGTGAGAAAATTGGGTTAATTGAGACAATTTTAGACCCCTTGAGGCCTCCCAGGAGCAGCGAAGGAAAATTGTTTACCACTGAGTGAAAAGGTTTGTTTACAAGTGACGAAAACTTCCGGCTCGGATAGCAAAAAAATCTACATTGTCATGATACGGAAAATTGATGGTGCCATGAAAGGCCAACTTGTCAGCTATCCGGTGATGGGTAGCGTTTAGCTAGTGAAAACTTCTATCTAGACTTAGAGACCACATTACTTTTTTGATTTAGTGTGTAAGTCAATGGGACTTTTAATGGTCGTATGCTACATTATACATAGCAACAACTAGTCGGCCATTTTAGCAGTTTTCTGGCAATTCTGGGATGGCAGTACAGAGCTTTAAAGAAGCAATAAAGCGTTTATCTACTTCAAATCCCTAGACTTAATTTACCTGAAGTATGTCCTTCAGTTTCTTCTAATATAGTTCAATAATTTGTCCATGAAATTTGGTAAAATTTAAAAAGTCATGGAATTCATGCAATAATGGGAACATCATAGGGCCTCTGAAATTATCATTCTCAATTTTGGAGCTTACAAGTTTTACAAGATGAATTAGGCCATGCGTTTTCAAAATTTGGTCACGGATAACTCAAACCATAGAATTTAAGTTGGATTGATATTTTACATCTTGTATTTGTAGTTACTAGTCAAATGTTTCTTTAAGCTAGTGATCTCGTAACCCATCATGTTGTTCAAGATGCTCTTCTTATGTGTTAGTGAATAAAAAGAGGAAACTCATTTATGATTTTGATGTGTATGTTTAAACTGTCATGAGTAATTTTTGGTTAAGGTGAGTAACTTTACTCACACATATATAGCGAGTACCACATCGGATGGGCCAGTAATTAGCAAGTAATTGTACTATGCCTCTAAGTAGATTACACTCATTATTAACGAATATTGTTACTCACATTGATAAGCATTATAGCGGATGGGATTACTCGTGTGTTGTTAGTAAATCTAATTAATTATGTATTGTTCAGTGTAGTTCTATGGACCCTATATCTATTCGTCACGATCACTGCCCAGTCAATCTTGTGATACAGTATTTACTTCAACCGACCTTTATTTATTCGTAACGGTGACTGCTGAATTAATGTTTCATTGTCTAAGGGAAATATACTGGTTGGTATTGTATGGTTAATCAATGACGTATAACAAATTCATGCCATTTTGTAGGTGAAGGCTGCCCGGTCAATCATGTGATACAGTGCATACTTCAACCGACCTCTATTTATTAGGTGACTGCTGGGTTATGTTTCATTGTCTAAGGTAAATATTATGGTTGGTATTGTATGGCTGATCAATGACGAATAACAAATTCGTGCCATTTTGTAGGTGAAGGCTGCCCGGTCAATCTTGTGATACAGTATTTACTTCAACCATGGAAGTAAAAACAGACTGCTTTACCTCCATGTTTCAACCGACCTTTATTTATTCGTAACGGTGACTGCTGGGTTATGTTTCATTGTCTAAGGTAAATATTCTGGTTGGCATTGTATGGTTGATGAATGACGAATAAAAAAAATCCTGCCATTATGTAGGTGAAGGCTACACGTTTTATCGACACCAATATCGTCCCACATGATTTGTGAGAGTAGCCAGTGAGAGCTAACCGGACTGAGAGAGGAAATATATCTCGGTGGATGATATGTTATCGTTTGGATCATCTTAGGCATTCTTAAATTGTCTTTTTTCTGGCATATTCCAGTGAAGCCATTCGAAACATCGTACGCATGCATGTGTGGTGTGAGTTTTATCTTCATGGACACACAGTACACTATTTTGTAAGTACACCAACTAAACCTATTTCTGATCGATAGAAGTGATTTTGTACATTCTGAGGAATGTAAGTACACCAACTAAATCTGTTTCTGATCAAGAGAAGTGATTTTGGACATTCTGAGGAAACTCTAAAGCAATACATATACACAGTGGATGATTTGCAAAAGGGGTCAGCCTCTTTGTTTTGCGTACATGCAGAGATAGACATAATATAATTCAATATCACTTGTATTTTCTTTCCTGGGGGAGGCCTCTAGATAATCCAACAAGAGAGTCGACCTCAATCTTGAACCTCTCAAGGCCCCTTCGATAAAGGTTCCTGCACTACTTAAATCCATCGGGGAAAAATTTAGAATCTACCCCGTTTTTCCTCTTCTATGCAATTACAATAACATTTATCATGTAATTCTGATGATATACGCCACTATCAAACTATTTTATCTATTACTTTTAGCAAAGATGTTGAAAATGATTTCGTCAGCCTTTTTTTTATTTTGGCTATTACTCCTGACTACACAAACTGATCAAATCAATGCCAGCCATTTTCGTGGAGGTCTGATATCATGGCGGCCACTAAATCCTCAACCTGCTGATGGGGAAACCGTGATGGTAAGGAACTGTTAACGGATGACTTTAGCCACAAAATTGATATTGCTATTTTGTAGAACTTTCTTGTGTAGACATGTTCTGCTAACTTCATATAGAAACAACAGAGCACCATTGGCTGACAATCATCAACACATTTCTTTGATACATTTTTTAAACATCGTGAATATGTTCTGTTTGTGTCCATAAAAAGTATCGTCTTTCAATATAATTTTTGTTGGATTCGAGGAACTGTGTATCACGCTGACTAGTTCATCCATCTCTTTAATTGATGAACGTTAGATGTTTAAAGGGTCAGTCCATATAAAAAACACTTAACATTGTTATAGAAATACAGTCTGGACTGATATATATAGCTGTGTTTCAACAGTCTAAAACCAAATCCTAAAATCAATTTCGTGAATGGTTAGAGTCATCCTTAAATTTGTAGGTATACATCAAAAAAGGGGGGGGGGTAGCAGTTTCTTCTCTCTGTAAATTAAACATTTTCGGTCGGTTTTACTTTTGATTCTGTCGATCCCACCTTTATTTGGCTTCTTTATGACCCCTCCTTTGCCTCCCCCTTTTTTTGCACTAAGAAAGGTTATGAAAAAACTGCCTCATTGATAGGACAGACTGAAAGACGGACTTATGTAGTTATTTCATAGCATAAAAAAGAACCTTTCAACTGTTGTTTTTATATTTTCGTTTTTTATTGTTGTTTTTTTTTTCAGCTTGAAATATCGTGGAGGATGTCATGGCGAAGATCTAGCTACCCACATCAATGTACTGATGCTACCATCGTGGATCGTATTCTACTTCCAGGTGAAGGAAATCTTGTATGTAGCTGTTCAGAGCCTAATATACCATTGTCATATTTTTGTACAGACTACAGCTCCTCAGAAGACTGGACGACAGGAATAAATACAGCAACGTATACTGCAAGTGAAACGTCGTTTGCTCTAAGGTTAGTTACATTTACATATACATTATAGAACAAATACTTGTATAAAATCCACTACAATCACTATAATCAGTGTAATTCTCCCTTACATGTGTCCTATACGTACTTACTCCGATCTATCTATCTTACATTAATCAGTCATACTATTTTCACTTCACCTCAGCTACTAACCCATTCCGAAGTTTACTTTTCTCCCTCACCTGTCTCTTATATATACATCGATCAATCATAATATCATAATGATCATAATATTTTCGTTTACAACGTTGTATCGTCTAAGGTCAGTTGCATCTCGATCCTTCCAAGTTTGAAGAAAATTGTCTTTGCCGTATAAGAGGAAGTGACGCAAACTTACACTAAGACATTTGACCTCTGACCTTTCGTTTTGAGGGTCTACGAGACACAAGTTACCATCATGGACACCTTCCTAACAAGTTTGAAGAATATCGGTTTGGGAGGAAATGTTGACACAAATTTGTAAATGTAACAGACTGACCGAAACACACTCATTACTTCCCGAAGGAAGGATGGGATCATCGCAAACACCCTTCATGGTTAAGTGGACACCGAAACACACCCAAATCGATTACAGTATCTCATTACTTCCCGTAGGAGGTATGGGGTAAAAGGGCGATACACGGAGGTGCATATCTCATCGCAAACACCCTTCATGGTTAAGTGGACACCGAAACACAACCACATCGATTACAGTATCTCATTACTTCCCGTAGGAGGGATGGGGTAAAAGGGCAATACACGGAGGTGCATATCTCATCGCAAACACCCTTCATGGTT
>KN890535.1:15689-27376 GCA_000934455.1 Apostichopus parvimensis
CCAATACTGATTGTATTGATTAGGCGATTATAATTATCATCTCAATGTTTGACCGGGAATCGGATATTGTACTCTCATCGACCATTTGAGCAAATATTGTACTAGAATTGCTGACCAACTCACAGCCCTTGAGGCATTGAACTAATACTTGATGAGTTAGTGTGTACTAGTGCGGGGAGGAAAGGAGAGGGTTACCTTAGGGCAGCACAATTACGTGGGATGGAGTAAGTAATGTTTATGTATGTGTGTGTGTGAGAACAATAAAAGGGTCATGAACTCCTCCTTAGCCGTATCGCCAATTGGCTTCAAAGTAGATGGGTGGTATGTATACACGACTAAGGGATGAATATTTGACTTCATGGACTGCGGCCTTCTATAGTTGTTTAAGGATTGAGCCCCATCCACCTCCTTTTTGAAGACTTAAAAAAGGAGACACGGTGAAATCATTTTCCCGGGGGCCCGACCTGTCTTTCGAAGCTCCTGGCTAATGTTTGGTACAAAATATTGTGCTTGGTTATGGTTCATTGGTGTTCCTATCCATTTTTTATTTTTGCTGTAACTTTGGAGGGGTTTCCATGATTTGTGAGGTCTGAGCTTTGAGTCCTTAACTAACCCTTTGAAAGTTAAACTACGCATAGTTTAACAAACATCTCTTGATTTTCTTAACCAACAGCTTCTCCTCCCGAGGTGGTGTCGAGCTCACTGACTCCAGCAAGTGGGTCCACTGTCGTGGCAGGAAAATTACAAATGCAGTTACAATTTAATGACGGGGTAAGGAGAAAAATACAAACCACACGGGGTTGAGTTAATTTGTACAAGGGCGCAGTACTAGCACAGAAGGACTTTATTTCCCAATGGACTATGACATGTCAAAACTAAAATCTCATAAAGTCACCCACCCCCTCACCTATCGTTTGCAACGATACTGATACCAGTAACAAACATTGCACTCTTACATACAGATAAGTCGTCCGACGGTATCTGCTTTTATATCAGTCTTTGACGAAACCGACACTATGGTATTTCAAGTTGATGCAAGTGACGACACCCAAGTGGATTTCCTCGAGAATGACGTCATTGCATTCATCATCCCTGCAGACGACTTCACTGAAGGATCATATTACGTAACCATCGATGCAGCTGTTGCCCTTTTGATTTCCACATGTATCTTCGAATCTGCCGCTGTTGCAGATCCGTCATTTTGGACCTTCACAATAAGTAAGTTATAGAGAACTACAATTTACCTGATTGTCACATCTGAATAATTTTTCAATATGTTGAATGTGTTGGCATGGCATCCTCTGAAGCTCACATCTCTATGGATACAAGATATGCTCTTTTTTAGCGTGTCGCAATACAGTTAAAAGATATAGTAACATGCCGAGAAAGGTCCGGCTTGCACGTCGATGATCAGATCGCGAACTGATTATACCAGCTCACAATTATACCGTAATTATCTGCTCCGATTTCTCCAACTAGCGTGCACATGTAGTCTAGGTATATTTCCAACTGGCGTACACAATCCCTGTATGTTTTCCAACTAACAGGCACATAGCCTATATGTAGGCTATATGTTTTCTTTACCATGGCTATATGTCACCAAGGAATAAAACATGTGCAAATATTGACTCATTAACATATTCATAAATATGTTTTTTTTATATTATATTCTTAGTCATTAATATCTCATATACCATTTTTCATTTCCCCTCCCCGCCCCCGTTAAAGTGTTACAGATTCTTTTATTAATTTTACTTTGTTTGCTGAAAAGTGGGACCCTGCAGGGATTTTCATTGTTTCGTGACCCCTCCCGTTCGTAATCTTCGGTCGATGAAACCAGTTGAACTATTGGCTGTTCATGCTGGGGGAGGTCCTGATGCGTTCACTACGACATTCCGAGGACGGGACCACGGAGAGTTTTACAGTAATGGCATGTTCGTTAGTTACGAAGCGACACTGGTAAGCTATATTCCCTTAATATGAAAAAGATGTTATTTTGATATCAAATTTAAAGCAACTGGTTGTGTTTGCAACGTCTAAACGCCTCACATCAGGGGGTTACATCGGCTTGCATATATTATAGACCTTTACTGTTTCTGGCAATTGCGTCAGAAATCAAAACGGAAATGGGATTAGGGAACAATACCAAATGATCTAACCTGTCTACACCAAAATTGTACTGAACGTTTGTGGATTCTTTTCTTTCTGTTAAAAGAAAAATAGGTCTGAAAAGTGTCCTAAGTTGAATACTGCCTCGATATCATAGCAATAAATCCCCCGACCCCCCTTCCAAATATATAGGGTAAGTTCCATTTTCTTTTACATTTTGCATAGCCCAAAAATCGGCGCATTATTCTTCTAGCTTATGTAATTCCACGCCACACAGCTGGTAAACTAATCGCTTTATCGCTACCATTTAGGGGGCGTCATCAACAGATGGAGACACGCTCCGAATATACAAAACAACTTTATTACAACCAGAGAATGAATTCAGCAAGGCTAAACGTTTTGGAGTACACTTTTGCGATTGTTTTTCTACGATACAACGACTCAGCGCTCAAGTTTTAATACACAACCAAGAAGGTATGTTACTTAACTTCAATAGATTGTTAAAAGTACCGAGAAATACTCACATCTCAAACGTGTTGAGGTAAAAATGTACTTGTGATGTTATCAAAACTTCAAACTTACGATGCACAATGGAGGACTATTTCGTTACGTGTCGGTCTATGTTTTAACCATGCAGGGTTGGATTGGTGTTAGGCCTCCTTCATACCCCGAAATACTATTTGAACTTAAATCGCCGGAGCAACTGGTTCATATTGTGATGTGCATACATCATGGCCTTCAATCCCCCCCCCCCCCTAAATAAAAATAAGTAAAACTAAAAAAAAATTATCCATCGCCTCAACCCATACAACGGAACCTCTCCCCTCAAAAGCTCTCTGGAGCTATCGTACATTTATCGTGATGTTTCTTGTAAGAACGATAGATAATCTTCTCTTATTAAATGATAATTTAAGAATGACAACATTCTTATCTTTTCTTAGGAGAGAGAGAGAGAGTGCATTTTAAGAATCTCCTCTTATAGCTGCGTCACTTCTTTCTTTTGGACTGCGTCACTTCCGGTTAGACAAAAGGAGAGGCAAACCCACCATGCTAGGGCAGACCGCGGGATATTCATGGAGGGTGTGAAGGCGGCGGTAGTTGGGGGACGATGAGGGGGTGGGGAGGGGGGCGGAGGAGAAAAGGAATCTGAAACATGTCCTGAGAGGTAACTTTTGTTACATTTGAAAAACATAAGGATGTTAAGTTCACCTACACTAGCCATTCATATCGTCATGGCAACAAAGTTAAAAATAGAACAGGAGGGGTCAGAGGATGTGGTCATTTGGCAATGGTGACGTCATACATGGGGTTTAATCATTATCTTTAATGGATTTCTTTCTTGATTTCTTTCTTGATCCTTCTCTGAGATTATGACGTATGTCTGTCTGCTTTGTATATCTTCCAGACCTAATCCCAAGGAACGCCATACGAACTGTAGTGGTTTCTATTGGTGAAACTCTTACATTGTGCATTAATCCAAATATTCCAAAGACTTGGAAAGGACCTATTGCATGGAGTTTTGATGGACGTGACCCACTTTGGTTATATCGTTGGACCGCTTCTACTTGCATCCATATTAAACACATTCAAACATGTCAGGAAGGTGTGTACGAAGCTTATCGACGTATCTGTGGAAAGAGGAAAAAACAACATGCTTACTTTGATGTCCGTGTACGGGGTAAGAAAGTTATTTTCGTCAAAATGAACTTGGTCAGTGTGTTTGTAACCCAACGTGTTCCCTTTTGTTCACCGGCGGATGAATATACCTATAAGTTGTATTGCGTTTCGCAATAGTCGTCTGCTATCGCTCAATGGCCTGAATAACGCAAGACAAATAGACTAGTGAAAAATTGATCGTCACGATTAGCTTGGAGTATACTTTGTTCTGAGACTTAAAATTGTCAACAAATATCAGATGAGGTTTTTCATAAGCTTTATAGAATTTTACTGCTAGGAACTGAAGAATTTAAGTTCAATTTTTGACAATGAAATTAAATGAAGGCCTATGGGTAATATTTCCCTCGTTGCGTTTAGCCGAAAGTGCAAACTAAGGCGGCCATAAACAAATGGCCAATTAAATCATTGTATTGTAACGATGAGAAAGAATTCGCGTAATTTTATTCCATTATTGTCGGAACGAGTCACGTTATTGCACCAAGGTTTTCGTCATGTTGTCAAAAGTTGATTTGGCCAATCGTTGCATTTCAAGTGAATACATTATTGCAATCAAGTAGGCCTAATGGGCTATTGTGTCAGTTTCTTGGTTTAGCCTATAGGCCGAAGCTACATGTAAAAATGAAAAAAAGTGAATTGTTTTAGGCGTTTGCCGTCAGTTAAGCAGCTTTTACAGTTAGGGCCTAGTCTCTAGGCGTCACGGTCTTTTATCGTTCTTGATCGGAAGGATATAAGTAACTTTTCCGCGATTTGCTTAGATTTTGACCGGAAATTGTTTAACGTTTTGGATTACTGATCCTTGCTACCCATGCCTCTTCTGTAGAATGCGAAAAGCAAGGATATTGTTACGCTATATAATACATTGCTATACTAACATTTTAGGACTTCCCAAATTAAATTAATACTGAAACTGTTGAAGTCAATAAGGAACGAGAAAAGTTGTGTTTGATTGCTTGACAACACTAGGCCTAATTTATAGGCTATGGCAATTAAAGATTAGTCGAATAACTGAAATTAACGTGCGTCGCTATGCTTCGTTCACCTGTCTTTCTATATCAGAGTCGTGTCTGGCTAAACATTTATCTCTTGAAAATGTATGGCTCCATATGAATGAATTAGCTTCTCTTCTCATACGTTTCTACGGAGTAAGTTACAGCATAAACATCACAAAAGATGGGAATAAAATGTTAAATGTATTTACTATATACGCGGTTTCAAGGATTACAGTAAACTTCAAAAGATGTTATTGCTTCTTGTCCTGGTTCACACCTTATTCCGTCCGATCTAAAACCTTCTATTTTAGAGCCATAACACTATAAAAGTTAACGCTTTGCTTAAAATTGAACTTGGAATTGTTAACATAGCCTTCATGTCAACGACTCAAATTCCAGCACTAGCTATAGACAAGCCTAGTACAGTATAGGAAGTATAAGTCCGTATGTATGTGAAGCACACGTCAATGACCATTATGTCAATGCATTATATTTCTGTCTGCAGACATGACATGAACGCATCCGTTCATGTTGCTATTACAACTTGCATATTCATAGCAGGTGCCGTATGCGTCAGATCCAGTTTATAACGTAGTGTTGTTCATACATTACCTATCATGGTCATCCTTGTTATTTGATTTGCGTAGTTACATTGTTTGGAGACTGGTAACTATAATTAAAGTAAAGAACCAGTTACGGGGTGACATTTCGAAACATTTGTTGGTTATTCTGCCCTGCATTATCCTGCGATAACGGCACGGTAAACCGTTCATACACTTGTAGTTAATGTATTGTTGTATCGTTGTAACATTCGTTTAATAGAATAAACAGGAAATACTCTCTTTGAAAGATTACATTCTTCGATAGGAAGCAAGTGTCTGCCACACTCTCAGAAGTACCTGAAAATGTAGCCAGGACTCACGAGAGGATGGCGTCAAGGGAGCTGTAGTCTTGGTCAAAAAGTTCGTTGTTAATATAAGTATCGTCGAATTATAACACTAACTAAGGACGCCCATCCACAAATCTGCCTGTCAGGGAATTAGATTTCGAAATTTGAGGGCGCACTCATAGTAATTGTAACAGGCAAAGTAACAGCAGAATGCCATGGTCTTGAACAAGACTACGGGGGATGCAGCTGAAGCAGATGAAATGGGGTGCTCGGGGAAGAGTGGGATGAAGAATACTGCGTTGCGATTTTCGTAGATATATACTTAACCAATAAATAGAGACTTCAAAATGGGGGACCGGTGACGTATAGTTGTCCCTGGAGCCCGTCGTGGCCCTCGACGTCCCTGGACGTTGTCTAGTTTGTGTGTATAATAATATATGAGATATTGGAGAAGGTCGAAATAAATGTGTCAAATTAGTTAATACAATTTGAATGATTTCTTTTCAACTCTCAATTTATTTGCAGCATGTCCAGATGGTTTCCACACCCCTCCGACTTGTACCGGTACTTGCCCTGCTACTTGTGTGCTAGGGTATTGTGGTGACGATGGACAATGCTTGTGCAGGAATGGCCTTACTGGCGAAAACTGTGACACTGGTGAGATAACACTGCTTCTTAACATTAAACGTATAAGGTTAAAACAAAAAAAACCACCTCTTCCCCAGCACATGCAGTAAGCAGGTCCAGCTTCCCCATGCCTGTGTCAAAAATAAATCTAACTAATGGTTCAAGTTTTCATTACAAAATATCCCCAACCCCCTTCTTCAGTTAGTCTCATACCTGCAGATGGAACTAAATATCAATTCAAAACTATTGTGTTTCCATAGCAACCCGTGGACAGTTTGGTCTGATTGATGGCGACATTCCCTGTGCGACAGTAGGTCTGGACGCGGATTGTAAGGGTAGCTTGATGTGCAGTCACCATGCAGGGTGCTCATGCGCTCCCGGCTGGAAAGGAATGAACTGCGATGAAGGTAAATATATATTTATCTTGAAAGGGATGGAGAAAGATGGTGGGACGGGAGGTGGAGGATGGTAGAAGTCTGAACGCTACCATTCCCCATTTAAGGAAGGACATTTCTGACATATTTGGTATATATAGGATATGTTGCATAATGATGTACACTTAAATATTATGAGGCAATCTTTATTGTTCCTTACATGCACAAACCCACATACGCACGCACGCACACATAGCAAATAACCAAAAAGGGTACCTATTGAACAAACCAGTAGCATCATGGTAAAACATATAAGCTCTTTCTGATTTATACCGTTCAATCTCACGTTATTACTTTTCAAAGATCTTTGCACAATTTTTAAAACGAATAAATATAACAGACAATATATAGAATACGGTTCTTCATTTTACTTCTGCAAATAATTACTTCTTTTCTTCACATTTTTTTTCAACAGAGTGTGAAGCCCTGACATGGGGTCCTGATTGTGTTTTCTTCTGCAACGGAGGTACCTCTTGTGACCGCTTCACCGGAGTTTGATCAGAATGTCATCTCCTTCTGTCTATAGATGGACAATGAATCAACGAGAGAGACGCTGTACATTCATGCTTTCAAATTGATACATAGACGGATTTGTTTACTTCGCATACAGACAATTTTACGATTTTAAGTTTTCCTATCCAGCAAGTCAAACCTACAGGAAGTCAACTACTCTTAGTCTCCTGTACTATTTCGATATTCCATCACTGTATCTATATTATTGTGATAATTCACATATAAAAGTCGTCACAGAGTTGTTAATGTTATTATATTATAATTCTAATTATCTTTCAGTGAATCCAGGGTCGGACGGGGACATAAATTGCTACCGGTGCTGTTTTTTTCTTTTGTTTCTTTCCATTGGGGTTCAAGTCAGAACCAATGGTGTGTAAAAGATAAAGGTTCCCAGGGTTTTGTCAATGGGAAAAATTCCTATCGGAGATTAAATATATTTGGTTTATTACATTTCCTCGTTTTATATCTAGTGATATGATTCCGGCGAATCAAAGTTAAAGAGTAAAAATGTAATTTATTCCCTATAAGCTGCGACTATTCATATATTTCTTTGGTATTTATTTATCATTATATATATGTAACATAACAAACTATTAATATTTTAATAAAGAGTAAACAACAACTAGGAAGAAATAAAGAGAGAAAACAAGTGGGCAGTCCCTGGAGTTGCATATCTCATCGCCAACAAACCGCTTAGGAGTAGTATTGAACCCAAAATTGAGCCAAAAATATACATTTGACCTTTAACCACGTGACAAAATTCACAAAATTTGACCTTTGGTCCCGGGACCTTGGGAGGGAGTACGGTATCTTCCCACCAAGTTTGAAGAAACGAAGCCCAGTCGTCTAGGAGATTTTGACACACAATTGGACACACAAACACACACACACACAGACACCTCCACCCCTCCCCCTCACACACACACACACGCACACGTATTGACCCCTCCTTCAGTCATGGACGTCCGGTCACCGTGGGGCACCCCATCATTGGTCGTTTGACCAATAAAACTAAGGTCATCAATTTTGCTCTATATATATGCAATTAGTTGCTCATGATATTTGTTATAATATAATACAGTTTGCTGAAGGGTTTATAAATAACGCTAACCCCTAAAACCGTAACCTCTTGATAACCCACTAGAATATCATAACACTGACTCGAGACGTTTAGGCCGTAGGTCAACTTAGATATTAGATAAGACACTATAGTTTGTGCTCGCTAAAATGCCCCTGACACTGAACATTTCATGTTCCTTGTTCTCATGTGTATTCACTGTTTCTTTTTGGAAGAGGGGGGCACCCCCACCGGTGGGGGGTGTTCACTATCTTCTTGACGTATTAAGTCTGCTACATTCGAGATTGCTTCATAGTGAAATGGGATTGCTCTGAAGGTGGTCATTATTGAACTTTCTAGCACATTTTTAGGCAATGCTTACAAAGCTGTGTACATGCATGTGGTCAAAGTTGGTAATGTATCAAAGAAAGTCTGAAAATGAAAGAGATGCGTTTTGCTTGCAGCCCTGGCAGTTTTGTGTTTTAGTATCAAGGGGATAACAACAAACTAATTTACATTCTGGACTATTATGTTGACATAACGGTGTGATTAACGACGGTATTATATGTGACCTATCTCATCCTGTTGAAACTCAATTTTCAATTACAGGTAGACAAACTGCTTAAATTACAAAAATAAAATTAAATAAAACTTAAACAAATTCACAATTGCAGTTAAAAAACACTTACTTCTAGTGAAAAATGCTATACAAGTCTGTGAACTCACAGATCTGAAAAGAAACTTGAGTAAATAATAAAGGTATAACCAGCAGAAATGATCAACAAGAAGATATCACATGCATGTAAGGGTGTATGTGTGTGTGTCTGTGTGTGTGTGACGCCTCGCTTGTAAACACGATATCTCAAGAAGGGAAGCCTGGACCAATCTTATATTTGGTGTATATGAGTACCACATTGAGTAGAAGAACGCTATTGTTTTGTGGGGAGGTCAAATGTCATATGGGGTCACCAGAGGCAACATAGTGAAACCTTGTAAACACCATAACTCAAGGAGGTAATTTGGACCAATCTCATATTTCGTGTGTAGGAGGACCACATATAGGAGCAGCAGCCTATAGTTTTTTTTTTTTTGTGGAGATCAAAGGTCATTTGGGGTCACCTGCAGGGGCCACATAGTGAAACCTTGTAAACACCATAACTCAAGGAGGTAATTTGGACCAATCTCATATTTCGTGTGTAGGAGGACCACATTGAGTTCAAGATCCCTGTTGTTTTTGGTGGAGGTCCAAGTCCATTTGGGGTCACTAGAGGTCAAATTGTGAAAACCTTGTTAAAACGATAACTCAAGAAGGGAAGGTTGGACGAATCTCATATTTAGTATGTAGTTGATGCACATTCAGTACAAGATTATATTGAGGTCAAAGGTCAGTTGGAGTCACCGGACGCCAAATTGTTGAAACCTTGTTTTATAAGCTACCGTATCTTCCACAGGCCAGCCTATCAGATAACATGTGCGTTACGCCTCATACGAATAGGAAGCTATTAGCAATTGGAAAGGAGCTTATGGGCAACCGTAGAATCTAAAACTGAAAGTACGGACATATTTGCATTGGCCTTCAATGCCGCTCGGAAGCCTTATTTTGGGTGCAGAAAGGTGTACTTTGTAGTACAGCGGTTCTATTGGACGTTTTCCGTCGTATCGGTTGTTGATCTCAATTTGTGTAGTCACTTCCACCAGTTTCAGTGTAGCTAAGCCTTAAAAGTAACGTTCGACGTTCGTCACGTTTATGGTTCATTCACAGTTTTCTCACAAGAAACCTTCTCACGAGAACTTGCTCATTCCCACCTTCTCACGAGAAATTACTCATTTACACTTTTCTCACGAGAGACCTTATTAGAAATTTACTCAGTCAGTAGTGTTGTTGTACGAGCAGCTTTCCTGCTCGTGAGTAATATTAATAGTAAGGAGTGTTTTATAAAACCGCGCTGCTGTTTTTCCGGCTCACCGATCAACCGTAATCACTTGTAAATAACGGATGAATAAATTGATTCAAGAAAATTAATACTACCTCTCTTCATCATTTTGGTTGACTGTGCTCTTCACTGAGTAGTGGACCAAGTTCGGCGCTACACTAAATATACCTCTAAATGCACTATTTAACGTCTAAAACGTTCGCATTCAACCACGCCCTACCAAACTCAGTCGGGAGAAATTTGGAACCCCCCCCCCCCACCGATCCTCACACTTTTGAAATCATGTGCTTGTCGCCGAGTCTCTTGCATAGAAAATCAAAACATTAAAGAAATCTTCTCTCCTTCATCAAACTGATAACCGTTTCGATATTAACTGTCAACAGGTTAACAGGTTGAAATTTGGTTATGGGTAAACCGTCATTTCTTTGGAATGTACAACGGTTATTGAATAGTTTCCCAAAATGTGCTCGCCCTTGCCCCCCCCCCCCATACTCTCTGTCTCTCTCTATCTCTCTCTCTCTCTCTACGGAAGCGTAGAAGGGACATGGTGATGAAAGAGAACCAAACTCGTCAAAATGACAAAATTCAGAAAAATGACGTTTTGCCGAGTTTTACAACTCGTCAACACGACAAAATTATTAAATTTGCCGAGATGCAACAAGTCGTCATCATGATAAAATTCTGAAAATTGACGTTTTGCCGAGATACAATAACTCGTTAAAATGACAAAAATCTGAAAATTGACGTTTTGCCGAGATACAACAAGTCGTCAAAATGAAAAAAATCTGAAAATTGACGTTTTGTTGAGATACGACAACTCGTCAAAATGAAACAAATCTGAAAATTGACGTTTTGCCGAGATACGACAAGTCGTCAAAATGACAAAAATCTGAAAATTGACGTTTTGCCGAGATACAAATCGTCAAAACGACAACAATCTGATTTTTGTCATTATTACGAGTTGTTGTATCTCGGCAAAACGTCAATTTTCAGAATGTTGTCATTTTGACTACTTGTTGTATCTCGGCAAAACGTCAATTTTCAGAATTTTGTCATTTTGACGACTTGTTGTTTCTCGGCAAAACGTCAATTTTAAGAATTTTGCCATTTTGACGACTTGTTGTATCTCGGCAAAACGTCAATTTTCGAAATTTTATCATGATGACGACTTGTTTCATCTCGGCAAATTTAATAATTTTGTCGTGTTGACCAGTTGTTAAACTCGACAAAACGTCATTTTTCTGAATTTTGTCATTTTGACGAGTTTGTTACTCTTTCATCACCATGTCCCTTCTACGCTTCCGTACTCTCTCTCCCTCTCTGCAAAGAGCTATGTATACCATGCTAGTCAATCCGATTGTTACTCTTTACCATGGGCGGGATTACGGGGGGCAAGAGGGGGCATTTGCCCCCCCCCCACTTTTTCCCAGACCTTAGTTCATTTTTTTGTCGTTTTTG
>KN890537.1:20761-32789 GCA_000934455.1 Apostichopus parvimensis
GTTTTAAGGAATACCATCGAGACAAGTAATAATTCTACCAAGTTTTTAGGGGTCATAATTGATAATAAGCTTTCATGATGGCAGGATCACATTTACAACGTTATAATACTAAATCAGTTTCTAAAATCGTTGGTACGTTTTTTGTCGTGTTCAGAGTCTTAATGACTTTTCTTAAAATGTTAAGGGAGCTATGAGTCCTGCAAGTTAAAGTCTCTAAGCCATGGAATTATCCTGGGTATTGTTTCCATGGCTAACGCCTCAGTCGAGGAGACTAAAAGTTTCCCAACTGCAAACACTTCAAAAACAGAACAAAAGTAACACTTGAAAAGGTGTATTGAAGCTTCCTTAGGGTTTCCGTAGCCTCAAGTAACTCGCTATAAGCTATGCGTGGGTTAATTACGTAAATAGTTGCTGACATGTGAACTCTATACCATGTCACTACTTGTGCTTGTATACACAAGTTACATCGATTAAGTTAGTACTGGCGTGTATTTACACCTGTTCAGACGGCCGTACCCATCAGAAGAAGTGTGACATTTGTGCCTTCGAATGGTCCAGAATGCCTACCTAGATCAACGTTTGGACGAAATCAACCACCAGGTAACTTCGTATCCAAATGTATCGCAGGAAAAGACTAAGAAGGAGAACTTGTCATAATGTTTCTGCGACGGTCATCCGTTCCTGGATTCCGCTATGTGGCAGTTTTGTTCACAGGGATAGTGTTAGGCTTCACTCTAGCAACATGGATACTACAGCACTTAGGTCACGGAGGGGTCATATTCAGTGGGCAAAAATGCTCTCGGATGGACTTTCAGGCCGATGGTGCCACTACAAGTACAGTAGATTCAGTGCCATCCAAAAACCTGATATTTGTGGGGGTTATGACTGCAGCAAAGTATCTTCCCACACGTGCTGTTGCAGTCAATCGGACGTGGGCACAAACTATTCCTGGCCAAGTAGCATTTTTCTCCAGCAGTTCGTCCGAGGTACCAGCAGAGTGGAACCTACCAGTAGTAAGTTTACACGGTGTAGATGATTCCTACCCACCACAAAAGAAGTCATTTATGATGCTGAAATACATGCATGATAACTTAATTGACAAGTATGAATGGTTTATGAGGGCAGATGATGATGTTTACATTAAAGGCTACAAATTAGAACCATTCCTACGATCCCTTAATGGGACAAAGCGCCTCTACGTGGGCCAAGCAGGACTTGGAAAAACAGAAGAGAAAGGTCTTCTGCATTTACAACATGGAGAGAACTTTTGCATGGGTGGACCTGGAATGATTTTTAGTAGGGAAACCTTGAAAAGTATTGCACCCCACATTAGTTACTGTCTGCAGAACCTGTGGAGTGTACACGAAGATGTAGAAGTTGGAAGATGTGTCCGAAAGTTTGCAGAAGTGGATTGCACATGGTCCTATGAGGTATGTGTACAATGGCAAAATAATGATTCTTTGTTATATTCAACAGATACAGCATTGATACTGCAAATCATCCAGGGTATATGTTGGATCAGTTGCTCTATGGTTGGATGTAGTCAATGCCTCGAGAGCAACTCGAAGGGCACAATTGAAGTACATAGGCAATACACATTAAACTAGTTTAAACCTGCCAGGCAAGTTCATTAGTGAAACTAATCCAGTTCGGAGTTTTGACTTGTGAAAAAGATTGTGGGGTAAATGGATAATACACAAACCTTGCTCAGTATACTTCCAGTCAGCGTCGGAAATACACAGGGGCGACAGGTGACTCACCCTCGTGAGCTCTAAAAAAGCCCTCAAAAGCACAATTGCCACGGCGATTTTTTTTTAAAGGCATTGAAGACTTGCCCCAAACCGCGTGCGGCCATTTGAAAAAGTTAACTTTCTGTTGCTTGCAAGTGAAGTTTTCTTCTTGTGGCTACAAAATGCAGACAGTAATGAAACGTGATACTGTACCTTGTTATCTTTAGCTGGACGTGAGATGTCCATCGCTGTACCGTTTCTATACTGTGCTGTGGATATTGACCGCCGCTGTATGTACTGACTGTACACTAGTGTCTAATTACCGACGGTAGCAAGCTGTGTGTATTTTCTTGGATCGATGGTGGTGTCTAACACTTCTGTTACACCTCATTCGAAACTAGGTCAGATTACCGGCATTAGACTTTTCTTTTTGCGCGAGTCTTCACACCCTTTAAATATTAGGAAAATTGCCCTGGTTACTGTATATCAAAGGGGTCGGTGTATAGTTACTTTTTGACACTATATGTTCTTCACTTGTTAACGCTTATTTACCTTTATTTACTTAACCAAGATTCTTTTAAATGCAATACAAATTAATTTTTGCTGCCGTTTTTCCTTCTTATGACAAGTTTGTCCAGTTCTGAGAATTCCAAATTCATTGTTTACATGCGCGATAGACAGGTCTGCGTCATAGTATAGCCCAATGATATACATAGTACTGAACGTGCTCGATACAAGACCTACAGTACGTACTGTAACAGCTTTAGACCGTATAATGGCGATTCCATGGTAACTTGGCATTACACTTTTTCCTGTTTTTTATAATCCAAGTGCTATGGCTTGAATATGGGTTAGTGTAACTCCTCAATTTTCTGTGGTGTTATATCCAACATTCATAGCTACAATATGAAATTATCAAGAATTATAATTCTGTTCGCCTTAATGTATGGTGCGCTTCCAAATATCGGTAACTCGCATTACGGAAAAAGGACACCTGAAAAATTGACACTGGTACAAAATGGCACCGTGCTCAAACAAAGAATGATTTCTTCAATTGCATACATGTACAAGATATCTACCCTACAGATGTTTATATAGCAGCAGTAGAAAATATGAAACAACTTCAGATGTGGTATAGGGGGGAAAAGTCTGGTAACTCGCATTACGGTAACTCGCATTACACTTTTTCCAGTCATCGATTTTGCTCTTTATTCATCAAATTCTTTGAAAGAGATATGCTCCAAAGCCATTTTGGAAACAATTGGAAACTTTTAGAAACTGTAAAACTCTTTCCAAAACTTTTAACAACATTTTAACAACATTTTAACAACAATTAGCAAAACATCCTGACAATTATATCAATAGTAATCGAAGCTAAATTGAACCAGAAAATGCAACTGAAGAATTGTTGATTAACAAGATTGCAATGTACACTCTTGAATTATCAATCCAAATTTCCAATCAAGCTAATCCAAGCAAAACTGGTAGCTCTCCTCTTCCATTTTATTGTCTCAAAACATGTACTGAAAGTTAAACAGGTTCACAGCTTATAGTGAATTACAAGAAAAGTTTCTTTGGCATGTTGATTAGTGATTGGTCCTTTGAAAATTGGTACTTAGGGTTCTTAGGAAAAGCATGAAACTAATAAAACAATCCTTGTCCCTAACTCTATCAGTATAATAACATTATCAACAATAACACAATAGATGTATCATCATGCGGTATGAGGGCATGATGGTAGGCAATTCTAGATAACCTTGAATGGATGGTGTTTTGTATCAAATTAGAATTTTGATGCAAACTTGAATTGGCAACGACTATAAGCAATCAAAGGCGTTCCCAACTTCTTTATCATCTAGCTTCGTCGATAGAAAGTTTTGTCATCCCTGGGGTTCGGCCATTCCCGTGAAATCTGGTGGCCTGCTCTATTTTGTGTAATATGGGGATTTGAAATGCTTTGGAGTAAAGGTAGATTTTCACATTGAAGTGACATAAGACACTCATAATGAGGAAAGGGGTCTGCACATCATGATATTTGGGGAACACACATTTGACTTGGTAAACCACACCAATCTATCCCACCTGACCAAGCCTCTGCAACTCTGCCCCCTCCCCCCCAGCGGCCCCAATCCTCCCCTCTGCAAACTCCCAATCCGCCCCCTCCCGTCTGCCTACCCCACTAATTCCGAGGTGCCCACACCCTTGGCAGCATCAGTTTTCATATCAAGACTAATTTCCATCAAGATGTTAGGCACATTATAATGGTCATGATTTACAATATTTGCCCATCCTAGAACATACTAGATTACTATGTGATAGGCTACAGACTGATATAGCCTAAGCTCTCACAATTTGTCCTAAATATTGTATTAAGCAATTAATATCCCATGAAAAAATGCTAATGTTAAAATGGAGAAAGAATATATGCTAACTTTACTCATTTGATGATGTCACAGTTGAATGCAACTTGGAAGGTCTGTGATTCCACAAAGGTCAGGTGATAAAATCATCAATGTCTGTTGAAACTGTCCTAAGGGTCACATGTGATGTAATGGAGGTTGCAGTGCATTCTGGGTACAGGAAATACCTACTGTGCACACCTTATAAAGGTTTATATTGCGCTCTATTGTTTTGTTGATCAGTAGTACTGCAAGTGTCCTTTGTGAGATTGGAATTATATATGGTAACTCGCATTACAGCGGTAACTCGCATTACTAGTAACTCGCATTACAGTTTTCAATGGCTCTTTATATACTAGGTACATTTCTAATTCTTTCAACTATTATTATACTCTTTACTTTGACTAGAAGCATAATATGAAATGGCAGGAAATTATCTGCTCGGACAGTGAATTAAAAAAGTTAAAAACTTGGTCTCTCGGTAACTCGCATTACGCTCTCAAATCAGCTCTGTGTCGTTACAGCCATATATGCCTACAAACCAAAAGTGTTTGGGGGAATTGTGATTATTATTTTAATATGTCACTAATGGCACTACCAATACAAATTTATTTTGGGTGCTTTCATATATGGAAATCTGAGACTTTGAAATATCCATACTATTTCCTCAAATATTCCCTCAAAAATCAACATTAGTCATGTATTCACATTTTTTGGTAGAAGAACATGGTAAAGTTGGAAAAAGAAGTACATAACCCAGACCCTAAATGTGTTTATAGTATATTAGAAGCCAAAAATGGCTGCAGAAATGATTTTGAAAATTTGGGGTCATGTCCCTGTTTTCACGGAATCGCCCGTATGCACTGTGAAGCCGAAATTGGGGAGGCCATGACACTGAAATATCGCAAAGAAATATTCCGGGAAACAGCTCGTACATTCCACCTCCCGCATACACTCTACTGTATATATACCGCCTCGAAGTTGTAAACTGATTTTTGTCATGGACCAATCTCAAGTGTTAAAAAATGGTTCACTATCTCATGTGTAGAGGTTGTTCACGAACTTAACGGGGCATGTATAAACATACAGCGAAAACATTTATATAAATTCTAATATATAACAACTTACTGTATAACAGGCAACGGTTTGAGCTTACAAAGAACGTATTTGTGGTTTGAAGACATTCATCAATATGTTGTGTTCATATTAACGATTAAAAAAGTTAAGTCAACATTGATATCGTGATGGCTTGGGTGTGCAAAAATTCATAAGAAAATGACACACGACCCCTTAAGAGTTAATATGCAGAAAATCAAATCAACAATTCACGATTATCTGTCACTGTCATGAAACTGCCGAGTTGGTTAGGCTTCACTGTACCATGCAATAACAACGGTAGGATAATATTAGGTTCGTGAACACAAAAGTGTGAAGAAACAAATTATGTTTCATGTCAGAATACCAATGCACTTCAGGTGGCCAAACACATCCTAAATTATATATTTCTTGAGGCATACATGTGCTACATGCCATCGGTCATAGTTTGAAAAATTTACAACATTTTAACTTAAGGAGTTTTGAGACAAGGTTCCTGTTATAGCTACCATGGTTTGTTGCAAAAAGTTTTCAGATTTTCACTCAACACTGGTTGCTTTGTCAACCTTAGATTTTCATTGCGTTAAAGATCGCTTTGATGTAGGCATTGTCATGGAGTAAAATTGACATTTTTGTGTCCCATTCTGCAGCTAAAACACAAGATTAATAATTGGGAAAATGTAGGAAGGCGTGCAAATCGAGTAGCAGCTCAAAGTTGCAGGGAGGTACTGCAAAGGCTTAGGACTCGTGCACACCTACCTACTGCATAGTATTTGCATTTATAAGCAAGATTTTTAAATACAAATTGAAAGTGTTGATTGAAAATGTTGATCAACTGGGTTAATTGTGTTCTTTTAGAAGTGAATATTTTGTGAATGCAGTCTGCAGGTACAGTAGTTACAATGTTATTTAATATATTAATATAAAATAACCCAAGTTGCAAACAAAGAAATAGCTCTTGCACAGGCATTAGCAGAGGATCTTTTTAAGTCACAAATAACCCCCCTTGATAATTTTTTAGTTCTGACCCTGCTTACAGAGTACTTTTGAATTTTTAGACCGAGAAGACCGCTTACATGCTACAGTATGCAAGAAACGAATCTTCCAAGATCCACTCAAGTTTTGACTACATGGAAATGTGCTCTTTACTGTACATGAACAGTAGTATGGTCAGCACTGGACTTTCACAACCATGGGTGTTACTTGACCTCTCTATCAAAAGTTACCGTAAGCCTAGTCTTTCATAAATTGCGTTCAAATTGTTCAATTCAGCAAAAAAAGTTGAAACTTGTTGATCATTTACAAATCCAATGTACCTGTAGCATTTTGCCTACTGTAGCCATACTAATTCAATATGTTTGTACAGTAAAAGAGCACATTGCACAGGAGCACAGTATGGTACTTGAAAAATTACCCTAGATGTGAGCATTCTATAAGAAATTTGGATCAAGATCAAGATCTTACAAAGACAACACAGACAAGTACAACATTTTTTAAGTGCACTCCTATGTCTCTCTCTCATCCAAGTTTTGTTTCCTTAAGGGCTGTACATACAGGTATTGTTAGTTTCAAAGTGTGTCCACACTTCAGTCATTGTAATTAGTATTTCAACCCAAAAGGTGCAAAACTCTAAACTCAAAAATACAAAGAATTCCTGGTTTTGTCAATTTGTGTCTTACAGTACAGCATTAAATAACTTTAAGTCTGTCATCATGGAAGAGATCTTGCCAATATTTGTGTACATAGTGTACTGAGCAGTAATTTGCATCCATTATATGTCCTTTTATTTTATGTTCAGCAGTTTTGACTTAAACTGCTAAATAATCTACAGACAAGTCAATAGTTCTGATCATCAATTTACAAAGTTGCAACAGATCATGAACTTGCTTTGTGCACCTATTCCATAGTGTACAAGTTCTAATACATGATATTTGAAACTATTCAACTTTTATCTTGTCAGATTGCTATCCAGTCCCACAATGCAGTAGGTATACTGTATACTGTACTGTATTGATCTGATATTGTCATGATACTGTATTTTCAGGCTACAGGTTCAGTATCAATGCTTTATTACAGTATGTAAATAAATACACATCTAGGTAAAGTTATGGAAGGGCCAACCATACCGTGATGAAGGACTGAACTTTATATTTATTTCCACAGGATGGCTTTAACCCCAGCCTGCTTTGTGACCTTTGACCTCTTAAGTTCCCTAAGGACTGATTCTGAACACCATGGGCAAAAGTGTAAAGTTTGAGCTTTGACATTTCCAAATTGTTTCCAGTAATAAATGGTCATTTGTTTAAGAATTTGGACAAGTTTATTTATAGTCATTGCAGACCACAATTTGTGCTTGATGTAATAATATTCATGGGAAGTACAAGGTTTATTATGCTACAATAAATAATTGAATATTAGTAGATTCAGTACAAATTTATCTTGATATCACAGACCCTGCATTAAATTGCAAAATTTACGGCTTACCCCTATGGGAGGTTACTAGAATATATGTCTTGGGCTCAGATGCTTGGGCTTTGGACATGGTTTCCGAAGGGTACCAATTACAGGTCACCTACAGTATGCCTTCAGAGGGCGAAGGAAGGAGAACCACACCCGAGAATCTGGTGTGGTGTGCATGTAGAGAGAAATCCAGGCATTGTTGGACAAAGGGCGCGGAAGGGAGGAACCCTCTTCTGTTCATCATTCTTCCTCACTCCCAAATAAGACAAGTCCTGGAGGCCGATTTTGAACCTCAGATCACTAAGCAGCGCGTTGGTGAAGTATAATGCTTTTCAGTGTGGAGATGCTCTCCGTCATCATACCATCCCTCGAGAGGGGCATGTGGGCATCGATGGTGGAGTATGCACCCGAGTAGCAGGCATCGCAGTAAAAGGACCATCGCAGAGGGATGGCCCCTCTTGTACACTTAGAAGACTGGTTGGTCTTAGGGGAGTCTTACCAAGATGAGGCGCCTACTGTAGTACTGGACGTCCTGTTCTGCAGGCTTCAGATTAGACCAATGCAGGTTCATCTGTGTACATGCTACAGCTGGGATGAGTCCGACCTTGAAATAAATTCCAATGTCTCCGCTGGATCCACAGCACCTACTATGGTGGGCAAACGCCGAAAACTGGGCCAAGGGAAGACCGTTTTACCAAGAAAGGCGCCAGACATCGATCACATCTGACACCTTCTTCTTAAAGGGATGGCAGGCACCATATCAATGAGCTCAAACTTAAAGCAGTAGCAAGAGCACTCCACCACTTTCAACTGACACTAGATGCTACAGTACAGATAGATACTGTATGAACTGCAGTTGTTATTTTCTTCATTCCTTTCTTACAGGTCTGCTGTCCCTTATAAATACACACTCTTATCAGAACTTTGTTAAATTTATGTAGGGCTAGGTACAGCAAGTGAGCAGTACTGTATCTCAATGTCAGTGGTAGAAAGGTATACATCTAGATGCATGTATGGTTCTTTATTTGCTCTTAAAGTGCTCTACGTTTAATTTATGCAAAGTACTGTACATGTCAACAAAAATTAAACTTTTTAAGGTTTTTACTGAAAAAATTATATAGTTTTAAGAAGCCATTATAGTATGTACAGAATACACATTGAAACGGTGCTGGCTTAGCATTTCCAGTGTCAGGCACCAATGAAGTTTCATTGCCATTGCAACAATGGGCTGTATAGATCTGCAGCACATTTTCAGAAATCGCTACTGCAAGAAAAACCTCACAACAAAGTGTATTGTGAATTAAAGTCTGCATGTAGAAACAGTTGCTAGGCAAGCTACTATTAATTCAAAGCTCTAGGTCACATATTGGAGTTTATATTCACCAGTTGGATAAAGAGGCAATAAGTTTCTTACTGGCACAGGTAAATAACTAATAGCATGAGTTTACGGTTAGATAAGCTAATAGCATGAGTGTACAGGTAGATAAACTGATATCATGAGTGTACAGGTAGATAAACTTATATCACGAGTGAACAGGTAGATAAACTAATAGCATAACAGGATATTGTAGATCTTTCAGTTGATAAATTGTCATTGTCCTCCAGGATATATATGTTTGAAACTTTGTCCATAACAAATGGCTTTATTTTGTCAACAAGCAGCGTTTCCTAGAAAGTCTATATCTGCATGCCAACTGTGTTTGTTAATTGTACTCATACCAGCTTTACAGTGTATACTACGTACACTCCGGAACTATTGATTTTCGTCCGTCTCTGACAGTTACAAAAATGTATTCTGTGGAAAGAAATATTTAATTATATGTTTCTGTCATAGTTTCAGGTACTGTATACCAGTCTCTCCACGTGATGAATGGAATAGCCATCTAAGTATTAGTTCACTTCAATGTCAAAGATGTGTGGAATCGGCTTCCAGTTGTAAACGCTGTCAATAAATTCAATATTTCGCATTTCTAGTAACCCTGACACAGACTGGGATATGGCTCGGCAGTCTGTCAGAAGATAATATAGAAAGTGTTGTTTATGGTGGTACACTGGGAATCTGAAAATCATTACTCAAAAAATTATTGGGGGCAGAGGGTGTGGGTGGGGGGGGCGGGAGTGATGCATATGGTGCTGATTTATAGCTAAGTGTTTATGTTTTTTTTTCTTCATCTTAAGATGGCACAGACTTTAATTTTGAATAAGAGGAACATCTTGTACATTTGCAATTGTGTGGTTAAATTTAATACGACAAAGAAATGGTCAAAATTATTTAAATAACCATGCATCCATCAAAACATAAAAATAGCTATTGTTGTAAAAATGCATTGACATGAATAATCAATGTGATTCAAAGCTACTGTACGGCCATTCCACAGTACTTAGCAGAGATACATGCAAGAGCCAAGACCTGTACTTAACTGTATTACTATGTATATAGGTACACAGTGACAGCATACAGTATGCTGATATTACAATGCACACTCTACAATGTGCTATCTTTAATACAAATTACCATGGAGAAGATGCAGGTAATTACTGATAATACACTTGGAATCCCGTCTCTTTGTCTGTTTGCACTTTTTACAGCGGCTCAAATGCAGGCTTTTAGTGTTTGTTTGAATTTGCGCGGTATGTACTTCTTTTGTAAAGGTTCCTCCCATAATGTCAAATGTTTATTCAATAGCTGTACTATACAATATATACCATCTTGATATGTTTGCGCTACCGATTTGACCAGTGGCTCCAACAGACACTCATCGTGGTTAGAAGTGTCTTGCCTCTTTACCTACCGCATAACTACAGGATGGGAGCTCTTGAGTCGGCTTTCCTAGCAACTGTTTCTAAGGGATTCGTGGAGATTGCAATTTGCATTGTGCACTCCTGTGCCAGGGTAGAATAGAATGGCTTGTACTGCAGTACAATGTATGCGTACAATGAAGCAAGATCTGTGCATATAAATGAAAAGAAATTTCACCAAAAAAAACCCCAGAAGATTTTCTGAACACAGGTCTGTCAAATAGTGTTTAGCACCGCTACAAAACTGGCACTCTGATCTGATATATACCGTACATACATGTTTTGGTTCTGGGTTGTATGAATTTAATACTGTACACAATTTTCTGTATACATGTACTCAAGTTCATTCATTTAAATGTCAGTACATACAGTACACCACAGTTGTACAGTATGTGTTGGAGTCACGCTCTAGATTTGAAACTTTTGGACTAACTTTGCTCCTGTCGATGTGTTTCCATTCAAATATCCATAAATTGCACTTTTCCATCTACTCCTCATCCTATAAAGTTGCCAATCTATCATCAAAAACCCTCCTTTCTCCTCTCCCCCCCCCCCCCCCCCTCCTTCAAGCTTATAGATATCTGCCTTGTCACTGTAAATGCACAAATCCAGTATGTGTTGTATCATGGCATGATATTTGAGCGTGTGAATCTCAGACTACTGTGAAGTTCTGGAATATGCAAATTAGTTGTAACTTAAACCAAAATATTTGCAATGGAAGAACCCAGTTCTTTTTTCATGGAAGCTAAAGTATCTATATACTGTACATTAATATAGGTCGGTAGGGACTAAAATATGAAAACAGTTTTAAAGCACGTGGGTTGAAACATTCTGTCTATATCTTTGTTGTGAAATGTACTCTATTAATACCAGATATAGTGTTCATTCATTAATCATTAGAGTAGTAAATGAGCAATTAAGGTAAATATTGATGATATTTTGACAGTAGATACTGTAGGTTCCATGTCCATGGAACAACTGTAACATCCATTATGGAAATCCTGAACTTTGTGGACCAATTGAGGTCATTTGAGATCAGTTACTTGGAAAGTGTGACAAACAGAAAGGTCACTCACTTCCTGAAGGATTCTTGTTATTCATATCCCTTTTGATCTGCCTAATTCTATATAAATAATATAAGGTCTTCTGTATTTCCATTAATTTCTATCTACTTTGTTACTTATGATCTCAGATGGTTACAACGGTTGCTTTAATAGCCTGTCAACTTACTGGCAGATTTCACAGTTTGATGGTCCAAACCAGCATAGTCAGTTTGAAGTACTTTTTACTGCTGTGTGTTCCAAATAATTATAAGTCTTTGTTATTAATTTGAACAACCCATGCATTTGAAATAAAAAAGATAATATTTTTTATTTTGTTCAATTTTTTTCTTTGAAAAATAATGAAGAAAGTTTTTTTTGGAACAAAATTGGACGGACTCAACTCCCACAAATGGATGTTGCTTAAATAATTGATATGTACATTGCGAGAATGAAGAGCAATTGAAATAAATTTTGCTCATTCAATGAAGAATATAATTATGTA
>KN890538.1:18015-29596 GCA_000934455.1 Apostichopus parvimensis
CGTGCAGTTTGCATCTATGCAGAAAAGTTCGTGTCCCACACATTCTAGATTTCACTGGAGTACCTTTGACGTCACGGCCTGAACTTTTATCGTTTTATACGGTGGTGCAATTTTGGTAGATTAAAGAAGCAGGTTTAATATGCTTGTTGAGTACTACCTCATTGTTCCTACTGTATAACAGTTAAGTGTCCCTGGTATTCCGCAAGATCATGACCTATAAATGCAGTACAAGATATAGCTTGTAAGCTATATTTTTAAGTTCTTAAAGTGATTTATATTGACAGTTTCCATAATATTATCTAAACCCTAGCTCGCAGTAACTTCTATTTCATCCACTCAAAATGAACTGGTTTCAACCAGTGAAAGGCTCTCCTCTTCTTCTTTTTTTTGTCGTCTTCTTCCCGTTGCATAAATCTCTTTCCTTTAGTATCCATCTAAGTCGACGTTTGCCTTGATTTTTTCTTACGACCACATTTTCTGCGGTTTTGAAAAATGATCGGCATAACAGTCTGTTTCTCGCCGACGAAGACGTCGTCACTGCCTCGAAGAAGAGTTTTAGGGTCATGTAATATTGAAACTAACAAAGATTAGTGCACACAGTGAGTCTCGACAGAGGCATGCCTTACATGGATGTTTCCTTCTTACTTTTTTTCCATTTCCACCGTCTTGTCGAGGATTTTTTTGTTTCAGAAATTGAGTTTGGCATTAAATATTTAACGTGATAGATGGATGGCCAATGCATCTCTGTCATTAATTGTTGGGTTTCTGAGAGGAAAATTTATGACAAGTGAGATTGGTTTGACTTCCTAATGAATGCTGCATAAAGCAGGCGCATATATATATATCTCCTTGCAATATGTTAGCAGATCTGTGCACAGGTAGTGAAATAGCATCTATAGGAGAGAGTACCGTTTAATATCCGAGCTTATAATGAAATATCAAATAGCCTAGTTTATTATATGTCAGCCAAAAATTGTGGAGGCTGTAAGATCGGGTCAGGTGGTGTATTTGTTTGTAGATATACATGTATGTACAGTGTGCTCATGGTATATGTACCACTAATGTTTAAGCTAGGGGATAGCTGGGGTAATTTATAAATTTGAATTGCATTCCAAAAGTGAACATAATTAAAATATTCATGTAAGAAAACAAAAAACAACAAGGAAGTGTAATTTACCTTAAAAAAAAGAAAAGCAATTCGACCCCAAAGTAAACAAGCAAGCATTATGAATTGGATATATTTGACTTGATTCGATCCAGTGATTGTAAGAATTAACAGAAACCCTCCATCTCTGCTGAGCAATCCAAATCAAATTGATGTTGATCTCTATTTAACATTTATTGTCTAGGGGTGCTCGTCAGAAGCCTCAGATCCATGAGTACTATGTGACCAAGCATAACACACAATGTTTTCCAATTTAGTTAATCCAATTGATCCAAATTGTGGAAACAGAGAGGAGGTATTGGAAGAGATTCCTTGTTTTCTTTACCATTTCAGAAAGGAGAGTTATTAATTATCCACAAGTGTCATAGTGTATGAACTTAGCCCATGTGAAGCATTTGGTAATATTGACTGTTTAAATGGTTGGCAGAAGCTGACATAGTTTAATATGTACAGATATATAGTGAGGGCAGTGTTCCTGAAATGTAGTGCACAGTAGTAACATCTTCCAAATACCACAGAGACATATCCAAGGACCACTGTAAATATATAGAGAGGAGTGTCCCTGTAATGTTGTGTCCAGTACTATTAACACCACAGAGACACATCCAATGACCACTGCATAGATGTTCATGTAATGTAGTGTATATTTGTCATAGTTTAGCCTCTCAGATATTAAAACCTCCCCAACGCTTTGCATGTGTTGTTGACCCTTTCTCCAGTAAAATACCTTTATAGAAAGGGATAAAACATAGGTTACAGCACCATATCATGCAGCTCCTGGCTTTGTTTAAATTGGAATTACAAACCCTTTTATAAATCTGGTAAAGTTATTCCAAAACTAATTAATATTCGATGCACATTATAACTCAGATAATAATACTAATGTATTGGGCAGAGTAAAAACTGAAGCAGCGCATCTATTCTGCTTCAACACTCTTTATTTCTGAACTCTATTAAAAATTAGGCCTGTGTGAGCTATTCTTCATTCCTTTCAAGTAATTAGCAGTGGGACTAGAGGACATAATTACTTCACACTGTGTGATGTTTTTTTGTAGTAAAGACATCTTTTCAGGTTGGGTCGTAGGTCTTTTGTTTCTAATTAGTGTATTTCATAAGTTGCAGCCCAGATAGCATTTCTGCTTGACTAAGTCAAATTGCATATTTGAAGTTTGTTGTAAGTTCGGGTTCTCAATCACGCCTATGAATGAATTCATCATCATCATCATCATCCTCCTCCTCCATGGAGTATGTGATGTACGAGAAATGGCGTCATCGAAGAAGACAAAAACGTGTCAGGATGTTATTAAGAGCGGTTTATGATGACATAAATCAAAACAAAATGACCATTAAACAGTTCACCTTGCTAGAGTATTCACGAGAATCCCTGTAGAGGTTATTGCCGTAAGAAAAATTGGAAAAACATGAAAAGGTTGTTATTCAGCTTGCATTGACTTTGACGGGAATGGGATGCATGTAGCGAAAGAGAATTGTATGCAATTACTCTGACTTTGTATATGAATCGTAACTTTAACACACAACTAGATCATTGTCTTGGAGGATGTGTACAAACTGTGATTTACTTTGAAATGTTTGTATCTAGACAAATACTTCCTTTTCTGTAAGTTTTCCCTGCATTTTATTTTTTTTAATTGACTCAATTGAAGAAGACACAATGTCACATCAGTATCGCGAATGGGAAATGCGCGTACAGATTTTCTTTTAGTTGCTGTGAAGTCCAAAGCCCTGGATATTTGTAACTTATTTTGCAGCTAACTGTTGAGGATCTTCACAAGCTGTACTTGTAATGTTTTTTATTTACAACACAGTTTATCTTCCCCATAAAAGTATTGAAATAAAATATATAATACACTATGATATTGAACATTCCACAAAGTGGTAACCAGTTTCTAACATGACTGAAGCTTTCAAAATTGCATAATTTGTTTGGATCTATTGGTATTTCTGTTGGTCTAGTTATGTAGAGAATACATGTATGTTAGGGACCAGTATTTAGGTCATAGTTTCAACAGTATTCAATCAGTTCATTTCTTTTCCTTTCATTTATGTTGAGGTGGGGGGGAAGTTAAGTGAGCATGGGGGGAGACGATTGTTGGATCCCTAGAACCACATGGTTGTACTATCTGACATTCCAACCTTCCCCATGTGTGTTAATCCATGATCATTTATTAATGGTATTTAAAATGAGCTTCTGTTGACCTTAATGAATGATTTTGTAATGTTTGGATATGTGTTCTGCTATGTTAATGCATAGTAATTAATGTTTTGTATTGGTCACAGGGCAATAATTTGTATTGCCATCCATAATTGCAGTGAATGAAAATCTCATCTGCAATGTTTCTTAATTTGTCAGAGAGATTTCTCATTTTTGTTTCTCATTTTTTTTAATCTTTATCTCAAACTGGATGTGTTTAATCTTGCCTTACAGTCTATAGAAGCCTGGGAAGTGGCAGTTGACTTGATTCTGCAACGAGAGGCTATTTTGTCAAAATTGGAAATTTTTGAAAGGTTTGCATCGGATCCTGACAGATTCTTTCAAAAAGGTAAGTAAGAGGGGCAAAAATTTAAAAGGCAGATGATAGATTTGAACTGAGGGAACGTATCAATGTTTGCTTCATCAAAGATGTACACTTCTTGATGAAGAAAATATTCCCACAGAAGAAAAAGCCCAGTAATTTTAAAAACATTGATCTAAACAAGTGACCTCTTTCTGTTGTTAGGGTTAAATTTTTTGAAGATACCGATGGTTTTTCAGTTACACAAATCCATAAATTGCCTTCTCGTTTATACTGAAACGGTAGGAGTGACCAAGCTTTCCGTGTTCTTCCTAATCGCGACAGAAGTTACATTAAGTACTCCACGTACCAGCCTGTAATGATTGCATCCGAATCCTGAAAATGATATCCATCACAAGCCATTGTTTGGTAGGCCTTTCGAAAGGTCTCATCCTTACCCGACAACTCCAACCTCTTATATCATATTTCACTTGTTTCCTTCAGTCGTACCTATTCAAATATGAGAATGTCAGTCATCAAGCGATAAATTGGAAGTTGATGGCAATTTTGACAAATTCTCTTCTTTTTTAACTTTTATACAATCAAGCCAAAAATATATACTTCACCAGAAATTGCTATTTTACAATGTTGATTGGGAAATGTAGCATGCTGTTCAAAGGTAAATGACCATACAAAAGGACTTTTCCTTCTTAAAATTGGTATTAAGTATATCTGAGAACGGGACAATTTAAGCTGATAATGTTCAATATCCCACTCCCCCTGGACAATATGAACTTCATCACGCCTCTGTCATCACAAGTGTGTTCACTTTGGTTCATTTACTTCACACAGGTCAAAGAGGTTTGTCAGTTGCCAGACTTGAAGAGGCCAAAAAGAGAAGCTCCCTCTACACTGGTTTACACAACCTAGAAGGGAAAACTCGCAGAAAAATTCAAACTCTTCAGAAAAGGTATCAGGACACGGTCACTTACCAGGTGAATATAAAGCTGATAGGTATTCCATTTTAATGTAATGTGCTTTGTAGTTTCCAGTAATTCTTAGGTTTTGTTTTACACTGCTTGTATATGCCAGTGCTATGGTCAAGTACATTGTAGCCATAGGCTGTGATGTTAGCAGCAATGAGACCCAGCATCTCGGAGGTTGTCGGGTCCAGCCCTGGTCCGGCTAAAATAAGATTGGTTTTTTTTTCCATCAAGGAGAAATCAATGGATATTCTATCTGAAAATGGTCTTGCAACATTTGGTTAAAAAATGCCAAAATGAGCTAAAATATTAAATTTGATAGCCATCCTGACGTGAAGTTTAAGTGATGTGTCATTAGGCATGTGTATGTGTATGTGTATGTGTGGTTGCTTTATAGCCTTGTAAAATACAGGTCTCCATTCCAGGTCGGTATTGTTCCAGGCTGAAACTAAAATGTGAGTAATGCATGATCTTAAGTGGCATCTGTATGTCTGCGTGTCTGTCCGTGTCAAAGCGTCTGTTTACCTTGTGAAAGAAGGTTAATAAGATTTTGTTACCATCCCAAAAAATTAACAGTATCTAGACACTCCTTTTTTTTTCCATTTGATTAAAATGCAACAAAAGCAACCTTTCATCTTCTTTTTTTGCCATTAAATATGAATGAACAGCTTGCTTTCACAGTTATTATTAATCAATCTGTGACAGTTAACTTGGCAATGTCTATTCTGGACTGTTGCGGTAGCACCTAACTTTCAATGACAAGTAAAAGTGTTCTTGAATGGTTTCAGGATTCATTGCATTTTTGGCCTTATTCTCCCTCCCCCCCCCCCCCCCTCTGTTGAAACATTCCCATTTGCAGAGATGGCAGTTGCAATGTCATTTCGATGCCTGGCATATACTCTCTTTGCAAGTATTTTAAGCGTTTTAATTTTGAGAATGCTACAAAACAAACCTGAAAGTCTAACGCTGGTTAACAGGTAAAAGGAAAATGAGGGGAAAAAGTATATATGCTTCATTTCATCAAAGAAATTTGGCATCAAAAAACACACAAGGTAAAGTCAAGACTATGAGTCAGAAATAATATTTACAGTGAAGGCTTAACATTTATTCTGATTGTCGTACAGTATTTTGGAAATCATGAATAAATTGAATCAGAAATTTTCAATAGATGCAAATTGTTAACATAGTAAGTTACATGCCATTGGTTCTTCATTGGACAACTTTAAATTGAAAATCTTTTAAAAAATTGTGCAAACAGTTCGTTGCAAGATGATAAATGATTTTAGTGTGGAACAAAGTCCTTGCCTGAGGACAACCGCAAGGACAATTGTGGCTGTTCATGAAAGAATGTAGTCTTATTGGACCTCAGGACAAACTATAAAACCTGTTCTGACTGTTTGAAGTATTCAGTTGTGATGGTCACTGTCACCCTTGTTACAACCGTCAATAAAAAGGTTTTGTAGCCTTGAAGGTAGTTTCAAGGGAACAATGATACCTCAGAGGTTTACAAAAAAACTTTACAAATCAGGCCAATCCTGATCCAACTATTCAAAACGACAGATCAACGAAAGTCAAATAAATTTTTCACATCAGTGAATAGTAACTGAAAAATCTAATGATTAAGAGATCAAATTTTAATAAAAAAACCCACAACCGCCACCACTAATGATAAGTATCTACAGATTTTGAGATTTGAATCCTACTCATTTTTTTTCGCTGGCAATGAAGGTATCACTCAGCAAATGACTAATTAGGTGTACCTACCTTCCTCAGTCCCCTGAAATGTAGTCTGCTGCCCTTAGTTGTGAGTCACTCTTCTTGAAGCAAGGGTTGCTTCAGTTCAAGGCATATGTGGTGTATTATTATTATTATTATATGTGTACAGTTTAAATCCCCAATTAAATTTTACTGTAATGTGTGTGTGTGTGTGGGTGTCATATTAAGGAAGTCTTCCAAACTCTGTACAAAGCTTTTCCTGTACGATGTACATGCTGAATATTGGCAGAACGTTTGCACTTTTATGAAACCTTAAACTTCCTGTTGGATGTCCACGTAGGTTTGGAGACAGAAAATGAATTATTCTCATGGACAAATTACACCAGAAACTTTTTTAACCCCACGGTGGTCCTTCCTTAGTTTAATGAGCAAATGGACCAGGTGCATTGTTGTGCATTCTACATATGCTTTGGTTGGGAGCTGTGCTGGAGTCTTTGGGAAGAATATAGTAATATTGTATGAGAGTGGATAACCTGATAAATTAAACAGGTCTTCTTCAAAATTATCTGTCAGTACAACATATAAATAGTTTTGCCTTTGTTATTTTCTTACTGACCATTATTATCACAAACAACCATTTCCCTATGTATCTTTTACATCTTTAAATCACACCATAGGGATGTAAAAGCTGTGCCAATACTCTCCGCCTTTAACCGTCTTAAACACACCAAAGCATTTCTTATTGTGTTGTTTTCTGCAAACAGGGTCGTCCATATCTGGATAAAATGAGAGTAGACTGTACAGAGATGCTGTACTGGTTACAGCAGGAGAGGAGACAGCAGGCCCTGGAGCATGCCTCCTCAACCTCCTCCAGAGAGATTCCTGAAGTCAAAGGTCTTCCCGTAGCAGAACTTCCAGAATTTACGTCCATCTCTACATCCGTCCGTTGAACTCTGCAGTTAGTGAGCGACGTCTAGTTTCAAGTGCAATTTCCTTAAAGAATGTGTGAATATATGTTAATCTGTATACACCCTTATGCAGATTTACAAAAGTCAAATATATTTGTGTATGGGGGAAAAAATATATATTGAGAATTTTTGTAGTAGATTTTTATACAAGATACCTTCGTGCAGTGTTTTTATCCACTTTTTGTCTTATACTGCCCTTTCAACTTTGTATTGTTACTAGACAGCCTTGTAGTGGAATAAATTTACATAAATTAAGTATTAATTGTGAAACACCTACCCTACATATGTATTAAGTTAAAAGTGTTTTTGAAATGAAGCCTCTAATTCCAATGCTGTTTAAGACAGTAATGAGCTGTGTTGATTGTTCATTTGAGGTATAAACCGAGATATCACAGTACAGAAATATCCTTCAATACCCCATTGTATCTGATCTTGTGTAATCTCAGTGGTAAATCTGATCACATTAATGCGAACTAATTCTGAGTCTGTCTGGGGGGTATGGTTTCAATTTGAAATTTATCTCCGAAATAAACGGTTGACCCGGAAAAGGGTTCGAAAACAGGAAGGTGTGCTTTTGTCATTTAGTTCCCCAAGAAAAGGTTTTGGGTTCCACAGATTGAAAGAGGCTTTCCATATCAGCTTTTATATTGGGGACACCTGGGTGTGTAAATACTGCGAACAGAAGCTTCCCAAGATCTGATCACCTCCTCGGGGAAATTACGCATCAGGTTTTAAAATAAATTGGGGTTCTGGATGAGAAAGAAGCTTCGTAATGCTTGCATAAGAAAAGACGCATTTGTTTTGTGGGCCACTTGATTGGTTTTGGCTGATATGTGATGATATCTTGGGGAGTCTGAAGGTAGGAAGTGAGTCCAACTCACTCTGCCTGCCTCCTGCACCTCCAAGGAGGATGTGAGATGTTGAAAGGATTTATCACCATTTTGAGGCATTCCCGACAGAGTGTTTGTCATGTGCAGGTAATCAACTTTGGCATTGTGTTCCTGTGAGCTCATTTAACCTCTTGAACTAAATCTCTCTGGTCTTGAAGGAGTCTGTGTCTATTAAAAAGCAATGCCTTCTTCTCTCAATGGCTGCTTTGATGGTAGTGAAGGACATGATAGGGTGGGGGTGATGTTATGGGAAGGGTTTGAAGGAGGTTGTGTAGGTGAGGCAGAAAGTAAACAAATAATTATTACTTTATGAAATCATTAAATTGTTATGTATTTTTTGTCTATGTTTAATCATTGTATGGGTCAGGGATGCTAGTATTAATGAAAGGAGAAGAAGGTGGAGTAGAGGGGATGGTGAATACAGTTGGTACTGGCTGCCTCCTCCTATGTTAATTCTGATGCACTCCCTAACATCAGGTCTACCAGTTATCAATTTGTAATTCTAACCGTTGAGGAATTCTTCTGTGACTGGATTTTGTGATCTATCTTTCATCAATGGACCTTTGTGTAAACCAGGGAATTGCTTAACTATGCCCCCTCTTAAAATGGTTGGGTGTTCTTTAGAAAGCCTGGAGGCTTATGTTCGGTCTTGTTTATTTAATTTCTACACTTTACAGAGTGCAGACAAAGATTCGTGCTATGCCCTTGTGACTGACTTGACTTTTGCCATGGCGTTTCAGTGCTTCCGTAGGTTATTCTTGCATGAAACACTTCTTGACGAGAACGATCGATATTTATGAATATTTTTTTTCGTCGACTACGTGTCCAAATCCTTGCAGACAGACCGCTTTATGGAGGAGAAAGAACTACTACGTGCAGGGAGGATGCATGAAGACTTTATCAACGAGAAACTAATTGTATGCCTGTCGGGATGGACAGAATTAGCCAAGGAAACTTGACCCTTCTATCAAGAAACAGGTTATTAGTATCGTCACAGTGTTCCTGTTGGACTTGTTACACTAGGGGGTTCACTTGACCATACTAGCAGATTCTTTGTTTACTATGTGGAATAAAGGCTCTGTCTTTTGAAGTTTGCTGACATAGCAGATACAAAACAGGCTATTGATGTTGACACACTGTTCCTGCTAGCCTCATGCTCAACACCCACCACCTGACTGTTCTAGCATAGTTTTTTTTTTTAGTTTTTTTTTTAATCTTGAGGACTGAGGAGTACATTGCCCCTGAAACCTACAACTTTTCTTTATTTGACCAAAAAAGTGAATACAGATGAAAAGTGATCAGTATTGCAAATATTTGGGTTTTTTAATTCTCCTTAAATTTCTTCTTATGACCTACATTTCCTTTGTGAGAATCCATCAAAGTTAGAACACTGTCAGTAAAGACTTCCAGGTGACAAAACTATCATTGTTGAAAACAAACAGTGAGCTACATATAGAAGGAAAAAGAAAGACAAAGTAAGAATCTTTAAGTATTGGCAGATCTGTGTTTGTGATGCGTTGGCTCTCTGATGAGAACAGCAGACTACTTGTTGTTACAAAGTATTGGTGCTATTTATTACAGTGGTGGTGGTCTGATGAAGTACAACTTTGTATCAGAGCATTCACTGATATGCCACTCTCCTCCTGTAGCTATTGCATAAAAGAGTTGTGGATCATTTTGGTAACTATATTCACATGTATCCTCTTTGTTTATGAATGCCAAAGGGCATGGCAAGAATGAAGTTAATGGATTGTTTTGGTGTAGTATGTGTGTTTTGTTTTGGCTTTTGGGGTCTTTTTTATGTTAATTTGAAGGTGTTCTGTTAGTTACGAAGACTTTTGTAAGCTCTATATAAACAAGACCAGTACAAGACTGAATGCCCTCACTATTTGACCTTGAACTTACAGCAATGTATTCCGAGTAATGTTAGTAATTTTTTTATGATTATTATTTATTTATTTTAGAGAGAGAGAGAGAGAGAGCAAAACCCTTATGCTTTTCTAAAGATATGTAGTTGAGTTTATGGTACTTCCTTTAGTTTGTGTTCAATTCTTTTTTACCATGAAAAAAAGATTAGGGTTCTTCAAAAATGTTAACTGCTTTTGAATTTGCAGCAAGTACATCTTGAATTGTCTTGAATGATAATATCATTAAGAGATGTTTTCCTGGTAAACTCATCAATTTAAAAAGAAGAAAGAAATGTTATTCATATCCATTTTGTACCATTTTAGATGAAGTCCGTCCAAGAATCTGAATAATCACATTTGAACAATCTTTTTGTCCTCCTTTTTTATGATAGGGAGGGACGGGACGGGACGGGACGGTACAGGGGGGTTTTCCAAGGATGTGAACAATGATGTATGTTATGTATGTATACAACTTGTATGTTACTGTTTGTTTTCAACTACATGCCTGGGATGGGGTGTAGGTGGTTGGTTGGTTGGGAGGGTGAGAAGTGGAGGATAAGACGAGAGCATAATTCCTGTAATGTAATGCCTCGTTTAGTGTTGATTTGTTTCATTGTTGTTGTTGCCCTGAATGCAAAACTTCCACCACTTATACCTGAACTAGATTTGTTGTTTATGATTTACTAGTGTAGGGACTAGGACGGGGGCTTAGGGTAATGGTGAAGTCAGTGGGAGATAAAGTTTGATGTTCTGCCAACTTCTGCATCTCTAACCCCGATTCTGTCTGATTATTTGTTCGAAAATGTGTATTATTTTATTGTCCTGTCTTCATAAGGTATCAACTTGTATACAGTACTAGTGACGCAGCATAAGCCTACACCAGGGCTGCGCTACATTGATGTCGAATGGGGTGCCTTTGCCTACCTCATTATAGGAGAAAGTGGTCAGATAACGGGCATACACTTTCGGATGGGGACGTTAAATGGTGGTCCCAGGAGCAGGAATGGGAGCGAACTCACACCCCTGCCTTGTTATCCTCTGAACAATATCGAAAAGAGAAGGCTGGAAACAAGCCGATGTTCATCCACGATCTAACACCGATAGGGTCTCAAATGAGCTACTAGTGACGTGGTATCAGCCTACACCAACGATTCATCAACCAGTCGTCATAAGGTATCAACTTGTATATGGTACTAGTGACGTTGCACGTATCAGCCTGCACCAACCATTCATCAACCAGTTTGGTAAGTAGTTCAGTCCATGCAAGATAACTGTTGTCAAAATCTAGATTTGCTCTACGAAATTCATTATCTCTTTGGCCGCTTAGTTGGAATTCCAAATTATCTATCTTCTGTAGGCCTACTTTTCATCATTGCGGAAATACAGTAGATCACGTGAAATATTCAACAGTTATTTGAGACTTATTTGCCCCCTACCAT
>KN890539.1:922-10967 GCA_000934455.1 Apostichopus parvimensis
AGTGTTGGGTATTTATTTAACCGTTTGCTGGGCAAAATCATTAACCAACTTAGTTGGGCACTTTTTTGCCCAATATCAACCAGGAGGCATACGGACCCAACGGATGTGTAAATAATTGCCCAGGTTGGGCAATAATTTGCCCAACAATTTTAAGAGTGTAAGGAGACGATACCGTCTCCTTCCCACTCCGGTTTGAATAAGCCCGGTGTACGTTTATTGTACTTTTGTGTTCGGGGGTATCGGACCGAGGAAAGCACAAGTGTCTCTCTTGCTCAAAAAGGGAACGCCTTTGCGGTTTAATTATATCTTCTAACGATGGCCCGGAAATTGCTAAATAAGCAGAATCTGTATCCATCTCACAGTACTCAAAGTCAGTTCTGTCTACAAATTTTAACATGAAATCAAAGTAGAACTGTAACATTCTCAACTTGGCATACTGATAAACGAAGAAACCAATTTAAATGGGGAGATCTAATTCTGTAGAATTAGATCTCCTTTAGCGCGTTGTAACGCGCTTAAGAAGATCGGTTTCATACATGCCGTCTCCTAAGGGTGATAAACTTCTGAAAAAGAAAGGTTTATTGACGCATTTCATTTCATTTATTTGTTTCCACATTCAAAATATATTACACAATAATAGAAGAAAATGTATGTGACAAGTGGAGGAGGTCTGAGAAAGCCGAGGCTCTTACGAAGCAGACCCCCGTATAAAGACAATAAGAAACTAAAAAAATAAAATGAATATTGCATGCAATAAAACAAAGGTTGCACACACAAATAAACCATGTAACTGTACTTACGATACATAAGATAACAATATACAATTTAAAGCATTATCATATACGTAATTGACCCTAGTCCTCCCTTCAAGACCCTCCCCGTAAACTCCCGTCTGTCCCCTAACTCAACATTTATGTCCCCTGACACCTTCCCATCCTCTAGTTAACCATCCCAACCATACCCCCCAAATCACAAAACTTGGAATATAGACAAATATGAAAAAGAAAAAAACAAAAAATATGTATTATCCTAGCCATCTTTAACTGTTCAGTAATTGGATACAAGTAAATGCTTCATATTTTTAGAAAAGATTGCAAGTAATGGGACATTTTTAACCGTGTTATCAAGATAATTCCATAATTGGGTACCTGAGAAACTGAAAGATTTTTTTTGAATGTTAGAGCGGATATTATACAAATGTAAATTACTCGAATGTCTTGTAAAATGGTCATGGATGTCCGGGTTTAAGCTAAAGTGTCTGCATAGCAGGGAGGGCAGAAGGCTATTGTTAACTTTCTACATGAAAATACCTAGTTGAAATCTATGAATGTCAGACAAGGTGAGAATCTTTAAATCTTTAAAGAGGTGCGAAGTGTGAGCTCTATAGTCTGACAGTGTGATTATACGAATAGCTTTTTTTCTGAAGAATAAACAAGCGATTAGGGTAAGTGGGATGAGTATTACCCCATACAATGTTACAATAACATAGGTGCGAGTAGATACGAGAATGGTAAAGCGTAATGAGAACATTCTTTGGTACAAAATGACTTATTTTATAAAGGACTCCTATAATTTTTGCCGTTTTGTTGCATACTGAATTAATATGAAGTTTCCAGTTAAGTTGAGGGTCAAGATTAAGTCCAAGCAATTTGACAGAATGAGTCTGTGTAACAAAGGTGTCATCAATGCATATTTTAAGATTTTTAAACTTGTTGTGAAGTTGATAAAATAACATGAAGTTTGTCTTTTTAACATTAAGGGACAATTTGTTTGATTTAAACCAGTGAAACGTGCGTGAGTTCATGGTTGATTAAGGAGATAGAGGAATGTGGTTTACTTGTCTTGTAGAGAATACTGGTGTCAACGGCAAAAAGAGAAAAAGAGAATTTCTTAGAACATAATGGAAGATCGTTTATATATAAAATAAATAACAAAGGTCCGAGTATAGAGCCCTGGGGCACACCACAAGAAATATCTCTAAGTAAAGATGAGCAATCATTAAAAATAACAAGTTGTTTACAGTTGGATAAATAATCACGAAACCAATCATGGGCAACACCTCGTATACCATAGTGAAAAAGCTTATACTTAAGAGTATGTTATGATCGACAGTATCAACTGCTATGGATAAATCTAAGAAAATGCCTAGGGTATATTCATTGTTATCAAAACCTTTTGAAATAAAATTGGAGATATCTAACGCTGCCATATATGTTGAATACTTTTGACGAAATCCGAACTAACGATCGCTAATGATATTATGCTTATTGAGAAAATTAATAGTTCTATTGTAAATAATCCTTTCAAAAATTTTAGATACAGATGACAGAACTGAAATGGGACGGTAATTGTTTAAAGCGGATGGATCATCTGATTTGAAAATAGGAGTCACTCTTGCAAGTTTGGTCTGGTCAGGAACAATACCAGAAGAAAGTGATAAATTAATAATATGTGTAAGAGGGGCAGCAATTTTGTAACTATTATTCTAGATAATTTTAGTTGGGATACCATCAATTCCAGGAGCAGAATTCTTTGGTAATTTGTTTATAATGCTAATTATTTCAGAAGGATTTGTTGGTGTGAGAAATAAGGAATATAAGTTAGTATTTTGAGGAAGATAGTCATCGAATTTAGAAGAGCAATTGGGTATTTTCTTTGCTAGGTTTGGACCAATTGTAATAAAATAATCATTGAAAGCATTAGCAATTTCCCTATGATCAGTAATAACTTTGTTCTTATGATTAAAACTTAAATTATGGATTTTTTCTTATTTGAACCAATTATGTTATTTATTATTTGCCAAGTTTTATTCAAATTGTGTTTATTTTGTTCAAATACTTCAGCAAAATTAGACTTTTTAGCAGCCCTAATAACTCTGGTGAGTTTGTTTCTGTAAATAGTAAAAATATATGCTTTATAGAGTTTTTTCGTTGTTTTGATAGAATTTATAATGCTTTTTTTTATCCACAGGGAAGGTCTATGTCTAGCTTTAACTCTAATTCGCTTTAACTTACAAGTACTGTTATATAAAGAGGAAATTACATCAATAAACTTATTATAAGCAATATTCACATCAGTAAAATTATACAAGAAATCCCAGTTTACCATTTCAAGTTTCATGTCAAAGTCATTCATAGCATTTAAAATGGAATATACCGGAAAATGGTCACTTATGTCATAAACAATAATTCCACTAGAAGACTTAAGGCTCGAGTCATTACTAAATATATTATCAATGAGCGTGGTGGTATGGTCTGTTATTCTTGTAGGTTTCGAGATATGAGGTTAAAACGAGAAGGAATATCTTTGATCAAGAAAATGTGTTACCTGATGATTGACACCATATTGCAAGAGCAGGGGCGGCGATTTGTTTAAATATTGGGGGGGGGGGGAGACATTTGCTTGGGCGCAGGCGCGTAGGATTTTCTAACCCAGGCGGCGCAAATTACTATCTAAGCGGAGCGCCACCATCGGTTGGCGCGCAGCGTACAAGACAATTTCTGGTTTCGATAGCCCCCCATATCACCGGAAATGGCATTTCTCGGATTGAAAATGACCAACCAGATGTACACTTTTGCCTGAGAACCACGTTTTTCCAAATAGTTGTTTTTTTCATCCATAACCTTTTTCAAGATTGTCACCAGTCACACATCATGTTCGACCTCATCGCATCTCCTGTGGATCATTGCTTTTGTAGGTGATACTACGTAACGGCCCACAATACCCGTCAGCCCCACTTTCAAGGTTTTAAGCCCATTATTCGTTCAGAATTTGAATAATAAATTCACTTCAAACATACTCATAATGTTGCACAAAATTTCATCTATGGACAACCAATATAGAAAAACCCCCTTCAACCCTTCACAGAGCGGTCAAAATTGCACGAGTGGAGGGAAGTATGATGAAGAATGTTCGTCAGGGAATTTTTCGAAAATTCAGACACAGTTAATTTATTGGTATACATATATTAAAACCTCTTATAACGGCTACTATAAAACTTCGATATCATAAAAAAATACAAAAAATATGTTCGAGGGGGGCGGTCTCCCCCTTCGCCCCCCCCCTTGGCTACGCGCCTGCGGTTAGAAATCTTGAAGGAAACAGGCCAAATGGAAACCCAGTTAACCCATATCGATGTGGATCATATATAGGATTGTACGTACTTACACTCATACACAAGAGATGTACAGACATTATGATAACAATCATGAGTGAAAACATGCTATACGGTCACAGGTCACAGAAACGACCACGAAGAGTCATTTACCTCATGCAGCATGTGTTGGATGAAGTTTTAGCCACCGCCAAATATGATTTGGATAGATAATCTCACGCATTATTTTCTATTGATAGCCACACAAAAAATCTATGCCACCATATATTGGGGGGATATTAGATACTATATCCCCCTAAAATATTGGGGGGGACATGTCCCCCCCCCCCATGATCGCCGCCCATGTGCAAGAGGTAGATATTAAAGTCACCCAACAAATAACATGTTTTTCTGACAGAATTAATATCATTTAACAAATTTGATAATTCATCAGTAAAGGAAGCTACAGATGTGCTTGGGGGACGATACACAACACCAATAATGATGTTCTTGTTGTTACTTTTAATTTCGGTAAACAAGGATTCAAAGTGGACCGAAGATTGTGTTAAATCATCCCTGATTGAATACTGAATTTCATCCCGGATGTTAAAAACCGACGTCTCCACCACGTCCATTGTCCCTGTGATTACTAATAAAATTATAATTGGGAATACTTACCATACTTAAGGGACTATGATCAGGGGCGTATCCAGGATTTTCTAACCCGGGGGCGCGAATTACTATCTAAGCGGAGCGCCACCATCGGTTGGCGCGCAGCGTTCAAGAAAATTTCTTGTTTTGATACCACCCAGATCACCGGAAATGGCACTTCTCGGGCTTGAAAATGACCAACCAGATGTATACTTTTTGCCTGAGAACCAAGTATTTCCTAATAGTTTTTTTTCCATCCATTCCCTTTCTCAAGATTGTCACCAGTCACAAATCATGTTCGACCTCATCGCATGTCCTGTGGATCATTGCTTTTGTAGGTGATTCTACGTCGCGGCCCACATTACCCGTCAGCACCACTTTTCAAGGTTTTAAGCCCATTATTTGTTCAGAATTTGAAAATTCACATTTCTCGTGAATAAACTCACTTCAAAACATAACCATAATGTTGTACAAAATTTTATCTATGGACAACCAATATAGAAAAACCTCCTTCAACCCCTAAGAGACCGGTCAAAATTGCACGAGTAGAGAGAAGTGTGATGAAGAATGTTGGTCAGAAATTTTCGAAAATTCAGACACAGTTAATTTCTTGGTGTACAAATATAAAAACCTCTTATAACAGCTATTATAAAACTTCGTTGAAGGAAATGAAAAAATAGCAGATATTTCCGAAACCGAACAATACACACATAGGCGTAGGAGGTGGGAGGGGGGTGCAGCCCCTAATTCGCTAATAATAATGTAAAAGAGAGTTTTGACATAATTGGACCTCCATGCTATATCTCCATCTACATAATACATTTCGTTGCTTACATTAATAACCGATGCTTGTTTGTATGATATTGACATTTACATGTTGAACGCGCGCGGAGCGCGCGAAAATTTTTGGTTATTTTTTTCGGGCAAGTCGGACAGTTTTGAGGCTTTTCATCATGGAACGCCATTTTCATGCTCACTGATATGATGTGGTATCTGCTGCATGCTTTACAAATTCGAACAGGCGCGTAGCGAGGAATTTGCCAAGGGAGGGGCGAAGCCTGTAGGCAAATTATCTAAGCGTAGCACCACCATAAGTTGGCGCGAAGCGTACAAAAACATTTTGGCCGAAAATGCCTCCCACTCCCAGATCTCTGGAAATGGCACTACCCAGGACCATTTGTTGGCGCGAAGCGTACAAGCAAATTTTGGCCGAAAATGCTTCCCAGATCGCTGGAAATGACACTTCCCAGGCCTTTTAAGTTGCATCTAAGCACTTTCTATTTTGAAATTACTAGCGATATCATAAAAAAATATGCTGAAGGGGGGGGGGGTTCGGTCGCCCCCTTCCCGAAATGCGTCATGTTCCCCGACGACACGGTCGAGTTCGAGACCAGCCACAGTTGGTTTCATATCACAATTCTAAAATTGTTTAAGGCGTATACACACACACACGCGTTATGATAGACTATATATAGTATATAGATAGATCATGATTCAGAGAGGAAAAATGGAAACGTCAACGCCCCCCCCCCCCTGGATACGCGCCTGATGATTATGCAGCCATGTTTCAGAAATTGCTGCAACAGAAAAAGCACATTTGATATTGTCATGCAACAAATTATAAACAGCATCATGGTTTCTCCAGAGGCTACGTGAATTAATATGTACTATGGAAAAATTAGACCCTGATGAAAGTTCCTTACTATATAAATCACTTGCATCAATATAAGAAAAGTTTGCATGATCATAAAACACTTGATTATCATCATTCGTGATGCAATTTCTTACTAAGTTATCTACAAAAATACTATTCAAATCGTTGATATGATTGCGGTTGATTTTGGCATTAGCAGTTGGTAATTCATCTAGAGAATTCATTGGGTTCCATGATGATATCCTCATGAAAATCTAACAATACTTTAACTTCAGTGGTAACGTTATAATACAGTGTCATCATTACACACGGAAAAGTCAAGGTGTTTTTCTTTGTTAGTAAATGTTTTACCATAGGCAGAGCTTCCAATTAGTTTCATGGTATCAGCTAGAATACTTTTAGCGGGATCTTCATCACCTTCGCGCCTATAGCGTCACTGACCTCATCCCCAAACTGACGGAATACGGCCTTTGGTATGAATTGGCAAAATTGATAAATTTTGGTTACCACGAGACCATGTTCAATGTACCATTTTAGCAGTGGTGTCGCGATCAATATTTTGCGTCCGAATAGGCTACCAATCAACGTCCTCTGAGGTGGTTAGAGAAGACCTTTCGACACAGCATACTCAGCCATGTGTTCTCCAATATCTTTCAAGGCAACTTCACTATTCTTGAATATTGGGGGCATTTCTGCGAACATCTCTCTCAGAGATGGTGGTACTTCAATATCACATTCCACAAACCCGAAAATCTCTCCACGCTTCACACTAGACAAAATATCGGCCGACGACATTTTCCATAGTTCTTGTGTGTGATAAGGAAATAGATCCTTCAAAAACAATTTGATTTCTGGGTTTTGTTTTTGATCCGCTTTCCACTCACATTCCCACTTCTCAACATAGTCGAAAGCCAAGTTTTTAAATACTTGGTATTGCCAAGCGTTTCTCGATATAATTCAAATAAAGGTACACCCTTGACTTCGTTTTGTGTTCTTCCTTTATTTAAAGGCCAGATTTCGTCTCTCAAACGACCATGTATTTTTATTTTCAATTTTTTGATTGGTTGAAAAAATTGCTAACCGAAATGGTTTTCCTTTCACATTGATCATGGGTAAAAGTTACTAAAACATACATTTTCATTTGTCATGATTTTCCTGTTAAAATTGTTAAATTAATATTTATAGTACGGCGAAAAATATTAGATTTTTTGTAACCAAACATTTGATTTCAAACTTTAAAAGAAATTTTTCTTTAATCAGCATGATTTGCACCTGGCATTACCATTTACCGTAAATATCGCGTAATGAGCGCTATAACCGTATCGTTACCGAGAAACCGTTGATGAAACACTGTACCATGTATGTACATATGTATATGTAGGACAGCACATTACGACATATGCAGGACAACGATCAGTTCGAATTCAACCATCACTTAGCGTACAACAGCAACAGTATTTTTCACTGAGGACGGTTTAAACGTTGCATTATTAACCAAAGAATCCAGTTTCTTGGATTCTCGAATAGAATCTGAGCCGATGTCTTGCAAGTGCCGTGGCACTTGTCAACGGGGTAAACCTACCAGGCGAGCCGGAGTTGGATGCCCGTGTAAATCGTTTGGTTCGTTTTGCAATTATCATTGCAAATGTGGCACGAAAAAAAGACCGTGTCTCAACAAAGCACTTGAGGTAGGTCTTATTAAACTGTTTGTGTATTGATTCACAAACGCTTAAAGTCTCTACATAATTCCCTGCAATTTTGTACTAAAGAAAGATCTATTAAAAGTTAAAATTTGAGCTTATGAAACAATTCATTCAGCCATCGGTACTGGCATATAGGGTAGCCTATAACTTATAAGTATAACGGTCGTATATTGCAGTACACGAGTAATGCCACCCGATTCTCGTTATCGTCACGATAACTATCGTGGTTCTTGGTAATGGTGATCCACGATAGTTATCGTGCTGTGTTATAACTTCATCACACATGTTATGAATTTCACGATAACTATCGTGGACCCGTACAAGCCATTTAAGCAGACTTTTGATAGTCGGATATTACAGAAAACGACTGGGATGCCAACTCTAAAGTATTGACAATTTACGTTTGACATTGCGAAATCCACTTACTTTTGAAGGTCTCACTGATCTAAATTGATTGACCATCGGCGCATAAGCTTCAACCCTAAGCTAGGGTTGACTGACAAAGCAGGCCAGTGCAACCGTTTTTTCTATATATATATATATCAGTGATTGTCAGTTAGTGAGCAATTTGTGATTTCGGTTTATTTTCTCCACAGTAGTACAGAACACATGCATTTAATTCCAATTCTTAATATTTTTCATAATATTATTGGATGAGAAACACTCATTCAGCAGTAATGTCATCTAAAAAATTTATGCAAAATATTGCTTTGCTTTGGAAGCTATCGGGGGAGAACTGCCTCCCACTTGCAACATTCGCCCGCTTTCAATTTATTTAATGTAATTAATGGTCACATGGTCAATCATAAGTGCATCATCATGATGTCAAATTGCTAAATACATACAACCACATTTCAGTCTATATACATTATCAATAATACTTTTAATACGCTTTTTTTATTAAGAATTCTGACAAATGGTTACCACACTTGCAATTATGAAAATTTTAAGCAGATTGACCTCATATATCTAATATATTTGCACCAAAGTCAATAGGGCACTACTTACTATGGGCCACTCACCCATCAAGTATTTTATTGAGGAAACCAAAACCTATCGATTATATGGAAGATGCCCAACAGTCCCCACCAACCAACCCCCCTTTTGCATTCACTGATCTAGCATTCCTTTTTGAACCTTCACTCACGATTGCTCCAAGAACAAGGAGGATGTTTCATGCATTTGCAGTTCTCTGACCCCCCCCCCCCCATAAAAAATAAAATAAAAAAGAAAGAGATATGACATCATGGTACTGGGTATATTTGCCTGCACAGATGGGTTGTGGTTGAGTACCATTCTTGCGATATATAAGTGTTCTTGTTACTACTCATGCCAGCTATAGTCATGCAACTTCCACTGAACATTTTCAGGTCAATACCATATTTGCACCCAATACTGACGAAACTATTCCATGTTCATTTCCGACCTTTTTCGATGCAACCATGGGCCACCACATACAGTTTGGGTGCTGCTGAATTTTCCTAGGGTATTTTACTATCATATCAGAAACGATGAAAAGAACATGATAGGAACCCTGACAGGAACTTTTCCCTAAGTAACAGGTCAGTAACGTGTCAATCATTGAGGTAGCAAGTCCCTTTCAAATGTGACTTGATACCATGATACTTCATTGGATTCATCGCAGTGTGGTGACAATGGTTTGGCTGCCAGTTAACCAACATCTTCCAACTTAATTGTTGTAATCAAAGTTTTGAGTCGACTTCTTCAACAGTAATATATCGATCCTTTCAGTATTCCTGTTGATTCAAGTCTTTGATATGACATTCATGTGCCATATTAATATTTGTTTTTCATCTATATAATATTGTGGTGCTAATTTTATCCATGCAAATGTTTGTCAAAAGGCAGAAATAAAAAATATAAAAACAGTTGAAGAAGTTTGACCAAAGCTAGGTGACCATATCTGAAAATCTACCATATTTG
>KN890540.1:0-10693 GCA_000934455.1 Apostichopus parvimensis
TATGTTGGCAGCATATTTTGGACCTGGTTGTACTTGAATGTCTTAAGTACAATTTGGTTGGCATTTTGCTTCTCATGGCATTATACTAGTACATTGATATCTGTAAGTATCAGATACACATATTTTTATTCTGGGTCTTGTACTGGTTATCAGACATTTGCATGAGTCTTTCACTTACGGCTTAACATAAACGTCCAAGATCCCCTTGAATGAATTATTACATATCTTGATAAAGATTTCCCATTAAAATTTAAAAAAGTGTCAACACCCCCAAAAAACAAAAAAAAACAAAAAAACAATACATCCACACTGTAAAAGATAGAATAGCAAAACCAAGATTTTTTTTGATTTTTTGATTTATTTGCTGTTACATAGCGTTTTAGAGCACTTTTGTGGATTTTACGCTTTACAAAATAAATTATTATTATTATTATATAGGCGATTAGCACACTTTATTGTCTCCCACATGCTGTACAATACAGCAATGTAAATGTCAAACTACCACAAAGCAACAGAATAGGCTACAGATATATATATATACACACTGCTGGTATTCTTATATATGTACACATGTGTGCCCAGAATGCTATGAATGTACACTGCTTAACAACTATATCCATATATCCTATCCACAGGTGGCATTATGCCATGAACAGCGTCATGAAGGAAGAGATAAAACGTCGCAGTGAGCTGTGGTCTTGGAAGCACATGGAGAAACATCGTAAGATGTGCAAGGAGTACACCAAGCTATATCTAGATAAGCTGGACACAAGCAAACCAGGAAAAGACCTCATAGCCAAAGTCGAGGTATAACATGTCTATGCCAAACACAACATCCTTTTAGAGTGTTTGTTTTAACACTAGGGCAGAAGTTAAACAACACGTCTTGTAAGGCATTTTTTTTAGTGTTTGGCATTTGACTATCAACACAGTCATGCTCAAAATAAGACATCAATTGGCCAACCTAAGACGACACTAAACTAGCTTTTTTATAATCAAATGAATATTAAGTATCAAGTAAATAGTCTTTCCATTTGATTCCAAGCATTTTGTCACTGAGACATGTTTTCACATGACCATTAATCCCATGCAAATTCCAAATTTAAAAAAAATGTAACTGATTAAATAAGGTGTTCTGTGATATCTTTATCATGCTACATTTAGCTACCAAGTCACATTGTAGGATTATAATGAAAAAAATCCCCCAGAAAGATACGTTCTACCTTTTTGTATTTCATGTTTCATACCAAACACAGTATTAATCAGCCAGCCAATGTAAATCAAAGGTATGAATACTAACTGATGGCTTGTACTGTATGTCATGTTACAAGAAAAATACAAGGAAATGGCACAGAAGACACCTGTAATATAAACAATGTGTATATATGTATTGATAGGCCTTATGCTTGCACTTTGTATGTAGATAACACTGTGGTCATCAGAGGTATGGCAGTTTGGAAATGGAAACTGTATTTTAATAAACCATAAGTAGTAAGGTAGTAACATGCAGGGTAAAACAAAGTATGAACACAAAATGATGGTCCTAAAGAAAAAAATTGGAGCAAAATAAATAAAAAGGAAAAAAATATAGTCTTAAGTCGGTCCCACAGTAAGACATTTTAGCATCAAGTATATTTAATCTAACCATTCATTTATTCAGAATATCGGAAAAGTTACTGTCGCCTTTCATGACATCTTTCCAAGTATGATTTAATAAGAGAGCCAGCCCTTTGTTTCGATCTTAACTGGAGTTTTCAACAGAAGCAAAAATTTGAAAATGGTTTACGAGCAATTTTGATTGATCTTCCATTCTCTTTTTTCGTTCTTTTTTCCTTTCTTAGGCTCTTGAAAAGGAGCTTGATGTCCTAAACATCACGTTATGTCGGCAGCAGGCAGAGGCTGAATTTAGGAGGCTAGGGAAGAAGAGGCAGGCAGAAGGTGGTGGAGGATGGTTTGGCGGATGGTTGGGAGGAAAAAAGAAGCAAGAGAAGAAAGAAGAAGAGAAAGACATGAAAGGTAAAATAGATACAGAAAACCAAGCACTTTTACAACCAACAATAGAAATGTTTTCAATCTACCCTGTTGTAGTTTTGCTGCAAAAATGTCTGACTCCTGAAAACTGCCTTTCTAAAATTCTTCAAAAGTAGCGTTAACATGATCAAACGAGGAACCCTTCTAGATATATGCTTCAAGTAATTAATGATTTCCTTTGAATCATACAGTGTCGTCCAAAAAACTTTTGCAATTAGTATTAATCCTGTAAGATTAAGCAAGATTAATATCAATTTTTTTTTGTAGCAATTTGAAGACTAAAGTTTGTAAACATAAATTTCATAAAGTTCACATTTTACTTTGCTTCATCATATGAAATGAAACTATCCAAGCTGATGAACAGCATCGCTATGGGATTTCAGTATCAGATCTTCTCCAAACAGAGAGCTGCTTTCAAAATATTGTTCTGTTTTCTCATCTGTGAAAACAAAACTCCTATAACATCTGTCTGTCTTTTCCAGGATAACTAGCTCCGTAGAACGGCCATAAATTTACTCAGCATGTATTTACAGCCTGACTTATCAGCTTAGTTTCATGCTTGTTACCTCAAATTAAAAGTTAAATGCTGCAGAAAGTTCAGTTCACAAGACCGATGAATCCATATCTAACATTGATTTAATGCTTGAAAAAGAGAGACAGTTGCCATGAAAATTGACTTCATTTCACGGATCTCATATTTTTTTGTCAAATTAGCAGAATTTAACCTTCCGTGTCGTGATGTATGCTCTGATGAATCTGTTCTTCAGTGTCATGTTACAGATGGATTGGCTGAACTCAAGCTGAACAATGCAGTCATGGTTACAATTACATGAAGGCGCACACATGCTGTGGCATGTGATGTGAGGTGAAATAGCTATTACTGGGTCCTGAGGGGATAGGGAATGGAATTAGAGTGATACATTCATGTAGGCCCCACACAGGCTATGGCATGTGATGTGAAATAGGTATTACTGGGACCTGAGGGGATAGGGAATGGAATTAGAGTGATACATTCATGTAGGCTCCACACAGGCTATGGCATGTGATGTGATGTGAAATAGCTATTACTGGGACAAGACCTAAAGGACAAGAGAATTATGGTTTTTGATAACCAATACAAGATGAGCACTATATCACATAACATTTATTTACGTGTAAATGTTGTTAACTTGTAAACTTTGTACCTGTGATTATTTCTAAAATTACTATTGGTGAAACAAAGTACAATAAATGATTGAAAGTTGTTACGGCGACCAAACTCCAAATTTTGACGGTGTTTTGTCCTGTTTCTTTGCAGAACGTTTCCAAGATGCTATGACAGAGGAAGAGAAGGCCAAGATGTATTCAGCTATTGGGTACAGTGAGAATGTCCCAGACCCAACCTTCCCACCTGATGTAAGATCAATAACAGTAGCACATTATCTCAGTGTAGTGGGTGGTAGTGGGCCATGGTATAGATGGTTGACAGCAGAAAGATGAATAATATTAAACCTTTGTAGAAAGGGAGAGGTGGAATGGGGTGGAGGGGTTGCAAAGGTCGGGGGGGGTGGGTAGAAGCAAAAATTAAGGAAGGTAAGTTTAGGTAACATAACTTGTGTGATACTCATACAATGGACCTAGATAAGAGTCAGAAATGTTTGATAAACATTTTTGATGTTACCATATGGATACTTAGAATATACATTAAACAGATAGAGAATTAGCCTCATAAGAGTAACATGGAATAACAATAGGCCTTAATATGATATCAGCTATTTGAAGTTACTATGATGTCATGGTAACATTCATATGGTTCAGGAAAGAGTTTTAAAAACATTACTGCCTTACAGCTCAAAGCAAAGTTTGGATTGCTTCCACAATTTATATGACTTTTCTGTGCTGTTTTGTTTGTCCATTTGTGGAGAGAGCACACAGACAGGTTGAATGGTGTCATTACTACTACCATTGGTAAAGCTGGCTTCAACATGCCATTTATCTAACATTTATTTACCTCCAATTTATGTCACTTGTGTTATGAGCACTTCACCTGAAATTGAGGATTGACAATAAAGCCAAACTCATTTGTAGTGATATAAAAATTAGCTAAATTTTTCAGTTAGGAATATTCAAGTCGCATGGCACTATTCGAGGTCTTAAGTGAGTCCTTTAGCCAACTTGCATTAGCACAGTGCAGGAGTTAGATAGCCTATACCCTACAATTTTGTATATATTTAGAGAGCATGATATGTGACACTGGTTTATGTACCGCATGCCCTCATACTTCCTGTATAACTTTAGGCAATCCTCTTGGTTTTAAAATAACAATTACTCCCGTGAAGAAAAATGTTAACGTGCACATTTTACATGTCGTTCCTTTTTGACAGTACGTTGGTGTGACTGCTAGCGTCAAACTGGAGGATACATCTGTACGTCTGATAGAGGATGCAGAGTCCAGAGGTGACTTGGTTAAAGTCGCAATCACAGACCTATCTGCTAACTTCAACCAACGACCAAGTGCCGAGGCAATCAAGTAAGAAAGTCTCCAGGAAACATGTATGACATGCTAAAAGCCTCTGCTCCCCCCCCCCCCAAAATATCTATCCCATAATGCTCCTGTTGTCAGTAAGGGTCAAGAGGTTACAGAAGCTTTGAATACTCTGGCTCTTATCTCTGGAACAAGTTACTTGATCACATTCGAACATGCTCTAAACTTTCTACATTCAAAAGTCTACTGTAGACCCATCTTTTCACTTGTTCTTTTTGTAAATTAATCTGCTTTCTTTGTAAAGCGCCTTGAGCAGTGACTTTTGTCTACTGATTTGGCGCTATATAAGTCTCATTTATTATTATTATTATTATTATTATTATTGTGGAGGTCAGGCTTACCATGCAGGTTCGGTTTCAGGTTTGTCCTGTAGCAGCAAAATGTTCGTTACAATTTAATACGGACCTGCTGAATGTGTAGAATGACCTCCAAAGTACAAGCCAGTTGGTTTCTATCACTTTTATAGCTTGCTGATTAACAGAAGAAGTTGGAAATATTGCTGAGTTTGTTGGTAGTATTAAAGTTTCCCTGTGTTTCCGAATTACTCAGATCTGTCCTTTTTTAAGAACTTTTGGTGACCTAGACCAACCTTCATCTGTCTAAATGGAAAGTTGGAACTATACCCTTGTTCTTTCTTGAAATATCATGTCCATGCTTGAATCTTGCTTCATGGAATTTCATTAAAGCCTCTTTGGCAGCTCTAAAGACTTAACATTGTTAGTATTTGGTTTCTTTTGAGTGCACTAATAGACAAATAGCAGAGCAACAAATGAAATGTTTCAGTTTAATCTAAAAAAAAGCATTAATATTTTATTCAGCATGTAAGTGAATGACTTTGAAAAGAAAAATTTATGCCAACTTGGGATTCAAAGTATGAGCAATTTGCTTAATTTTAACTTCATTTTCAATCGTAGGCTGGAGGCCCAACTGGGTGACTTTAGTGTGCTTGGCACCCCTCAGAATGGTACAGTTCCCCAGATGGTGGAGTCACAGACCCAACTAGCAGACACCAAACTACCTATGATTGACTTTAATCTGGAGACTAATCCAGTAGATGGACTGGCAGATCAAAGGATTAGATTAAAATCACAACCGCTTAAAGTCACCTACGATGCTGTAAGTATAGCAGTGACGGCATATTAAATTTTCTCATTTTAGTCTACCTAGTAAATTTCCAATGTTTACACCTTTTCCCAATGTCACATGGGTTTTATTTTTGACAAGAACTTCGTAAACCTTTCTTTCAAAGAACCCACACACCAGCATGAAGGAGAGTAAAGTCATATTTATCACAGAGTACATAACCCTCCTTTAGCCAGCCGTTTTAACTGAATGAGATTCATATCATATGGCTCTGTCTTATAGATCTCCATGGATCAATACAAAGAACGACTGGAATTAAACCTAATGCCAACCTTGCAAAACTTCCCAGAACCACTGATCTTTACACTAACAGCTAAAGAATGGAGACATTGACAGTATTCATACATAGTGTTTTATAATAAACTTGGATCTTCTTTGTTTTCTACAGAACACAGTTATTGAGATTACCAAGTTCTTCTTGCCCCCAGACGATGTTCAGCTGGACGAGTAAGTTGAGTGTAGTGTCTCTGACATTTAACATGATAGGAGTCAGGGTAAAATGTTCATTCCGAAATGGAGAATTAACGTAATTATGCATTTTAGTATGGTCACTATATTTTCACGATGTTATAATTTGGTTTAAAGAAAAAAGTTTGGAAAGAACATGCATTGATACTTTTCAAAAGCAGAATATATGCCACAATTGGTTCTGCTGTCCCGCAGAACAATTGTCGACTGATGACAATGTTACGGTTGTTGGGAGCTGGGTGTACTGTTAAGGTGAAAACTTGTGATTTATCAAACATCTCATTTCTTGTTTCTGTTATCTGTTCAAATTCAGCCTCTCTGCGGCAGCTACGTCAGGACTAATGGACATGGGAGGCCAGTCGTCCACGGGACTCCAGTTTATGGTGGACAATAAGAAGATAACGGATATCGGTATAGAGATCAAACCGCTGTATGTGGTTGTACCCGAGAAAGGCATTGATGATGGGTATGGATGACCTGACAAAATTCTAAGAAAACATATTGATTTCATCGATGTTGCATGTTGTAGTTCCATTGTGAACAGAGACTAGGGAAGGTGTATGGACTAGGAATGGGGAGGGTGAGGGGGGGGGCAGGGGCACAGGCACATATTTAAAGCCTTGAGTGTACAGACAAGATTATAGCTTAATCAACTCATTAGTTTCCTGAACTCACACCCCCACCCCTCACCCCTTCTTTCCCTATTCATGTGGTTCCTTCCCCTACTTCGGTTTATGGTTCTGCTAATATTTGAAGGCTTTATTTAGTTCACTTTCGAGAGGAGATTTGTAATAAAGTGCCTTCCAGCAACCATGTTTATGTTTTCAAATAAGGTCTAAGTCAATGTAACATCAAAAACTATGCACAAAATATATTAGACCAATTTAGTCTGTTGATTTCAGGCTTGTAAATTTGCTCACAAATGACATGTGGTTTCTTACTGGCTTTTTTTTTCTTATTTCTTTTTTTCTTAATAATAAAATAAAACTGTTAGCAAACTGCTTATCCACTAGAGAGCCTGTGTAGGAGAATGTGTAAAAGTAAGTTGGCCTGACGTTTCGATCCTAGCAGGATCTTCTTCAAAGGCTTAAAAAAAAAAACCTTTTATTTAAAAAAAAGCAAATTCTTTTTTTCTTCTTATAGGAAAGGCAGAACATTGGTCATAGATCTGGGAGAGATTGGCATGAAGACCCAGAATGATTCCAGACACATCGGAGAAAGGAAAGAGGTCTGTGTTTCCTTTCATCGTCGTACTAGGGTCCTAGAGTTTATAGGAATATATTCCAATCAGACCTGTCCACATCAGTATAAGTAAACTACACTGAAATCTGCAGATGTATATAAATCTCATTTTGTCAGGGCACGGGAATTGAATTAGTCTAGACAGGGGTTTGCCAACTCTGCCATCCAGACTCATCTCATCTGTCTTCTTCTTGCCTAGAGGCAAATAAGGCCTCAACAGAGCATCTCCATTCGTCACGGTCGGCAGCTGCGTTTCTGGCCTCATTCCAGGATCGCCGACCAGCCCTCTCTCTCTCTTTGTCAACTGTCCTGCGCCATGTTGTTTTTGGTCGCCCTCTCTTTCTCCTGCCCTCTGGTGCCCAAGTCATGCAGATGTTGCTGTCGTTGTTAAACCATCCAGAATAACTGAAAGTAAAGGTTACAGTTGACTAAAGAAGGATACCCAACTAGATCATCATTGTAAAGAACATCAGAACCAGAAAGGTGACAGATCTACTGGAAAGAAACTGCTTTGATATGGGATTTTATGATCGAATAATCTTCCAAACCAAATGCAAGGAGCTTTATTAATGCAGATTTCTAAATAAATCACATTTCATGTTCTTTATTTTTTTGATTTCTTTATTACTTTTCAGAACGAATCAGAAGAGGAGTTGATCAAGAAGGCCTACGACAGATTCGACATAAGTCTGAAGAGTATGCAGGTCATCTTGACTGGAGACGGTGAGGTTTAAGAATTAAATTGATGTAATAATACCAAAATATTCATCCTTCAATAAGACGTGTAAACCATGGTTAAATTGTTCAGTATTTTCTTCTGTATATTTTCCTTTAGTTTTGTGGATGGAATCTTTATATGTAAAGCTTTATGGCCATTACAAAACACCTCCATTGTATGTTGCTCCAGAAACCTTGAAAGGGGTACACTCTTGTGAATGTTTTCTCTTATTAATTAATTTCCTTAGTTTTGGTCCCCCTCTGGTAGAGGACTTTCTGTAGATACAAGAAAAGAAAGTGTAAGAACCAAATAAATAGAACCTTTGTTATTTTCTGTCCCACCCTCAGGAGATGATTGGCAAGCTATCAGAACGTTGAAGAACAGTTCAAACCACATCCTGCAACCTCTCGGATTGAACCTGCTCCTACAGAAGTGCATGGTGGAGGATCCCAGACTACCAAAGTAAATTTTCAATGTTCTACCTCTGCTCTTGATTAGTAAATTATTATCCATGACATTGCAGAATCAAAGCAAAAGTGAAACAAATTTAATGATAATTTGTGTAGTTTGTTTGTTTTGCAAAAAAATTTTTTGCCAGGAGGGAGGGAGGGGGGAGTGTTCAAAGTAAAATTATATTTTATGTAATTATATTTTAGCTACGAGCATGAAGTTGTTATGCAGCATCACTGGGGTGGCAAAGAAGACTTCATTAAGCTATTCCAACTGAAAGAATCACAAGTAGTCCGTATTGTTGGAGCCTTAAGGGTTCGCAATTCATCGCTAGTTGAAAACCTTTGACATTTTTTCATATCGAAATATATTTTTTACGTGACGGATCATTGATCCTCGTGTTATGTTCTTGAAGAGAATCAATTATTAATGATTTTTCATCGCTCCAATATTCGTGACATTTTGAATAAACAACAAATTGTTGTGAAAGTTTTTCAAGGAACATTTAGTAACAGTAGTGAAATTACCCATTCATATCCTCCATTATGTATTAATGTTCATCCGCCTTCCGCTGTCAGAGCAACCTTGAAAGAAAGTAATAATTTTCAAAGAGGAGATGGTTAACCATATCTTCAAAATCAGTCCTGTACATGTATGGTAAACAACCGACATTAATATTATGAAAAATAAATGGATTTGAGACATTTTTGTAATATATTGATGGTGGAATTTAATGACGGGGAAATACTTGTTCTGAAGAAATGTTCTGAATTTTATCTCTTTTTAAATGCTATTGTTCCTGTGTCAAAAAATGCCAAACATCTTTGGACTCCCATAGCAATTTGACCATCTTGCGTAATATTTGGCGATGCAATACTGGATAAATGATATCCCTGTATGATGATGCAAACTATCTTTCATAGTTAGAAGTTCCTCTTCCTTTCATCAAAACAGAGAGATGCAACAAATATCTTTTACCTCATTTCATCATTTTTTAGAATCAAGATGACTGGAGATTTACCTGATATTACTTTGGATATCTCAGACTTCAAACTGGAAGAACTGATGAAGCTAATTCTAAGTATTCCATTCCCAGAGGGAAGACCCAAACCAGCAGATGATGCACCAAAGGTATATATATATTTAATCCACGGTTGCAAGTACGGACTGCTATAAGAGATTACATCAGCGATAGTTTACAGTATATACAGTGTGTGATGTAGACGGTACTGACCGGCATCTTCAGCGGAGAAACGGTCAGATAGGGAGTACTATTTATCAATTAATCAATTCCTGGATAGGTTTGATCGTTAAAACACAGGGCTTGTAATCCTGCACTGTGAGGTAATACTCGTCTGAGTTCTGTCAGAGCAAGAACTATCTGTGTTCTTACAAGTACAAAGAAATGTGTGATTAACTCGCAGATCTGAAAGGAAATAGTTCCTTTGCTCTTTGCAATTACTTAAAACTCTCCTCACTAATTTCTGTTTATGTATCGGTATATGTTTGGTGTTTTACTAATGATATGTTATCAATATTACCAAGGAGCTGATATTTTAAATTTTTTTACCCATTTGTGGTTGAGGACAAGTAGAATGTTCCTACTAATTACCTTACAGTTTCATTCTTAATGAAGCAATGTTTTAGCCAAATTGGCTCTTGAAGGGGATTTGATGTTCAAGAAAGGGATTAACGACAATGGATGCTAATCTGCTGTGTCATACATAAAATTCAAATCCAGGTTAAAATTGACAATCCCCTTAACACACTCAAATCTTCTTTCTTTCTTCTTGTTCCAGGAAGTAAAGTTTTCATCCAGGCCAGCCAGTTCAAGACCAGCTGCTGCTAGCCTTCCACCAGTAAGTTCGTCCCCATCAGGTAGCCCTGCCAAAACCAAGGATCGGAAAGTGTCAGATGTTTACGTAATGGCCAAGGAAGTTTTGCCTGAGGCAAGAACATGTATCGGAGTGTCTGTCCTAGCTTCCTTTTTAGTCTTCGCAGCTGCGTAGTAACTTTGCTCGCCTGTTCGTCGTTCTTGTTCTTGTGACAATCTGTGTCACCCTTTCTTCAACCTGTTGTTAACCCTTTTCAAACCCGGAGTTCTTCACCCTTTCTTA
>KN890540.1:11932-30597 GCA_000934455.1 Apostichopus parvimensis
CCCCCCCCCCCCCCCCCCAGCTTTTTCTTCTCTCTAAATTCCTTCCTTGCTGCTTTGTATTGAATGAGTCTGGGTGAGATCACTGGTTACAGAGTGTGCAAGGTACTGTGGCTCTTCTAATTGGCACCACCCCTCCCCGCCCCCCCCCCAGCAAAGAAATGGCTATATAGGGATGTCCACCAATAAAGAGGCTGGATAGCTCAGTTGGTACAGCACAGGGCTTATAACCCTGAGGGTCACTGGTGTGAATTCCCATTGTAGTCAAATATTTCTTTGCTCTTCCCAAAACAAAATGAATAAATAAAAAATTCAGATTTCCTTCGTATTTGGTTTGTACTAAGTAATTCCTACATTGGATTATTGGTCATTTAAGAAGTCCAGACTTTTAATGTGAATTTTTGATGGGAACTATACCTTTTCAAATGCATGGAAATATTTGGTAGATTTTATACAGCTTCACTTGATGTTGCCTGTGTCGGTTTGATGCTTAGTTCAAATGGTATGGCAAAGATTTCTGATGTACTCACGGTTTTGTGACAGTTTCCGTTAGTTCCCGCCTTCCTTACATGTCTCCTCTGTTTAATTGCACTATCCCATGTATCAAGTCTAACAAAGTTGATCAAAAGTGTAGTGAAATGAAGTGATTTTATTAAGTATTAACAAGTGTAGTGCTTCTTTTTTAGCAATGGATCATTTTTTCATACGGTGGCTTATTAGGGACATGGGGGGGGGGGGGAAAGTGTCCCACAAATCTCAGTAAACTCTGCTCATAGTGCTATAGGAAAAGTAGGCTAGGCACATTTTACATAAATTATTGTAAGCCTAGGTTCACCAATGCTGGTGATGAGTTTGCTGAGGTTTTAAGCATCTGCTGTGATATTTGTGCAAAGAAACTGAAGACTTTGGAGTGTCTTTGTTCAAATGTATATTTATGACAAGAAATAATGAATTCTCAATTTATAATATACCTAAGGAAAAATGTAGACTACAAAAAGAGGTCCCAGTGACATAATGGTTCCCAGAACCCGAATCTGCTCTTGATGCCCCTGATGGTACCTGTCTGTGTGGTATTTGCACTAAGGTCAAAGTTCAGTTGTTGCCAAGGTTAGGTTGCATGCTTTCTCTGTATTGATCTGTTCTTCTTTATCCCCTCTTGATTTCTTCTTTTTTTTTCCTCTGGCTTGTGTCGTTGTAAAGATGTTCGATATTCTAAGAAAGCACATTTGTAACGGAGCATGTGTTTCCAGATTTTGTCATTAGATGCATGATGAATATGCATTGTTCCCTTGATTGCATCCGGATGTTTCCATGGTTACCTCCATTACTGTGCTTGCCTCAGCCAAACTGGTCGACAAATCCCATCCATGGTTTCTGTTTTCAATGCACTAAGATTTTCACCAGATTGTTACAATACCAATCTCTTTCATTATTCATCTGTACCATCGGACACTTTTGATATGAATGTACATGCTAAAAAAGAAAAAAAAAACGTTTCTGAAAACATGAACTTTGAAAATGGCTTGATTTGATGCTTTCACTTTTTATGTGAATCTTTATAAGAGTAAAAGCTAGTGCAGGCAGTAGTACAATAGCTTGCAGCTATCTTTTTTGTATGGATGTTAAAAAGGATGTGCAAAAAATTAGAGATTGCCTCTCATTTAGCAATGGCATCCCACTCTCATAAATTACTTTGGGTTTTCACAAAAGAAAGGAAAGAATGAATTCCTTGCATGAATTTTGATGAAGGGAAGATATCTCACTCTTCTCTACATTTATTTATTTATTTGTTTTGCCACAAAAGTACAAAGTGGAGGGAAGTCTTCCATAAAGGTTAAAAGCTTAACAATGTGGAAGACTCCCTGAAGAAAGAAAAGAAAAGAAAAGAAAAAAAAATTGCCACAGTTTGCCAGAGTAACATTTGCCAGAGTAAAAAGATGTTCCTGCATCTTTGCTTTGCTTGTAGTTGAAAAGTGATGTATAGCAAACTTTATCAGTAAGGTTCTTGGGATCTAAAGTTTGATCCTTTTGATGGAAAACTCTGTACATGAAAGGTTCTCTATCAACACCTTTGTGTAATACATCATGTTTATTTAAGGAGAGTATTACACATCATCAGAAGTATAATTTCCATTAAAATTCAATGTATTATCTGGACAGAGTGGTTTATTGAAAGTAATAGTTTAAATCTATGAAAGGATTCATCACATTCAAGCATTTTGGAATAATATGTAAAATGCTGAAAGTAGACCAGTTCTAAACTTGTGCTTATTACCAAAATATTTCCGTTCATGATCCGAGTAGAATTTCATGAAAACTCGGTTTTCTACAAAAAAAAAATTTAAATAATTTGAAACACTGTGAATGGTATTATGATTATGTTAATTAGCACAATGCTTATTAATATTTGTCCAAAGGTGTGGCAATCTCAGAATAACTTCATGAATACCCACTTTGCCATCTGCATATAGCTCGGGTATAAATTAACATTTTTAAGCACAAATTAGCCATCATCAAACTGAATCTCAAGTCTATTCTCATTTCTTAAATGTAAATTGTAGTAGTTCATAACTTTTAATCAAGATTTACCTCATTTTCTGAGATGGACAAAATGAAGTTTCCTTAGCCCATCAATATTTAGTCATCATAACCCTTCATTTCATAAACTAACAAAGCTGGGAAATAATTTGTCATTGGGAGGCAGAGTGACTCAAATATTATCACCAACATTTTGTTTAATGTTTCATATTTTTTCTGTATTCATAACAGCCCATTCAAGCTTAGAATATTCTACTTGGACAAGTTGTAAATACTTTATAGTTAAATAACTTTATAGAAACTTAATCGTTAATTCAGATAAGTGTTTTCTGATTCACTGGCATTTTTTTTTTAAATTGTTGCTTCTCAAAGAGTTGTTTACTTCAACCCTGGGAATACAATGGATAGGATTATTGTAGCTTACATATGTATCAAAGACATGTAATGAAATATGCAATTACAAATGCCAATATAGAAGGTAAAACTTAACTTAAAAATATCAAATAGTTACACAGTTAAATTGTTAGAAGTCTTATTGAAGGGCAAAACTTGAAAACCCTATTCATATTGAGCAGGATGAAGCACTGTGTCATGTCAAGCAGCTCCCCCCTCCCCCACCAGTCAAAGTTTCTTTCTGCATAGGTGATGGTAGAACTAGGTGTAGAGAATTTCAGAGCTTGCTTTGCATTTATTCTGCCTGGAAGGGTCAGGGTAATAGGGCTGGGAAGTTGAGGGTAAGAGGGTAGTTTGAGGTCTTGTCTGTTCCAAGTGCGAAAACATTTTTAAAAAAGGAGTTGAGGAAGGCAGAAGAATGACCAAACCTGCTCAAGTTGGTTATATGTCTAACATGTAACCTAAATTAAGCTCTGGCATTTGTACATGACCTTTCACTGTCATCTATTTCTGGTTACGTGTAGGAGGATGCTGTCGAGAGCGACCTAGAATATTACTCTGCGGATGAAGAAATGGGCTCCTCGGTCGACCCTGGGAGGAGAAAGAAGAAACCAGCTGCCAAGGAGATGACCGTAGCCCATACAAGATCCGATGTACAGATCAACTTTGAGCTGCAAAAGGTGAGATAAGTCAAAAGGTTAGCTGCCTCAGGAATAAAAAATTGAAAAATATCAGAGGTAAAACAACCATCGTCTGTCAAGAATTTTGGCAAAAACTTGGCCCGCAGCTTTGTTATTTGCATTTGCTCACACTAAGTGTCTTGACCGTAACCCTACAGTGTAGCAGCTTTGTCTCTCATTTTACAGAGGAACACTTCACTTGAGTAGATAGATGTGTACTGAATAGAATCTCTGGGAACAGCATAAACTGGTTACCGGTGGAATTTATCTCCAAATCACATGACACTAGAACACTCTGCTCGGAATCACTGGTTTGTCTCGTAGGTAACCACTGTGTGGTATTGTGAACAAATCATCACGTTTATCGTATTTAATAGTCCAACGTGTTTAGTATTTAAACACACTCTACTTAGCTCATGCGACTGGTCATAGCTCTGTATGTAGGCTGTCATGTACTCATCAAAAAAAGGATGCAATCAGCTCCGTATGTGGACAACTTAAGCCTGAGTTTTATATTCAAATTATGCCAGGCTTGGTTGCATCTACCTTGAGAGTTTTGAAGACCTAAGCTCAATCTTGTTTTGAATGGTAAATGGGCATATATCTAAATCTCTTTTAAACACCTGTAGTGGCTCTAATATAGTCAATTAACAATATGTGTTTGGAAGTCATGCATATGCATAGCAGGAGAACATTACCTTGCAAACACAATAAGATGCAAATTTATCCACACCCTCTCTAGCAAATATCCGTAGAAAATGTTCTTGTTTGTGAAGGATATATATGTTCTCTTGTTCATGGAAATGCACTTTCTATGGATATATCCTTATAATTAAGCGTTACTTTGATAAGAAGGTGGCTGTGTTGCTCTGCAAACCTAGTGATCTATGGTTGTCCTGTAACATGCTGAGTATTGCTTCAACCTGTGTTCAACATTAATTTCTATTTTGGAGAAGGGGGAGGGGGGGGGGAAGCAAGAAGGGGGGGAAGAAGGAAAAAGAGGAGCACTCATTCAGTTTGACATCCTTAGAATAGTTCCCTTCATTCTGTTATGTCACTCTTTCATTCCACTAAATGCTATCACAGAAGTTGCATTACACTTAAACAGTTCACTAATTCGCATTTATTTAAAGTGACCTCCAACAAACTGTGTGTCTATTTTAGTTTTAATCTCCAGCTCACATTGCCAATTTACTCTTTTCTTAGATTGCCGTTAACTTGTCCCAAAGGAAGGATGGATTAGATTCTCCACTCATGGCCGTTGGGATCCAATCGCTGGGGGTGGGGCTAGATGTCAGACCCATGGATATGAGTATTGAGGCCTCCTTGGGGAGCATCAGTGTCGAACATAAACAGTTCAAAAGTAAGTCTTAAAACTTGAATCAAGAACACCGACACAAGTTCTTTGCAGCTATTATCAACAACGAATGAGAATGTTCTATGTTTAATACACATAAACAAAAGAAGATTCACCATTTTAACAAAAGTTGCCCAATTGCCCCATCCAGTGCCATTTCTTTGAAGCATATGTTTAACTTCTTACCATTGTCCCTCTTAGCTGTGATGGTCAATGTGAGCAAACAACTCATGCTGTGCAATTTTTCCCCCTCATTTTTAAAAATATGTACACGCAAAAAAGTTTTTAAGTGTACGCAAACCAGAAACCTGACAGCCACACTTACTGGTTGTAAAAGGCTTCACAACAATACTTTTGACTATAACAACAACATACTTTTAAGCATATATTATAGTATTCTGTACAGTCCAGAAGAGAAACACAAATTAAGGGCTTGCAGTGTCGGTCTTATATGTACATTTTAGTTTCCATCGTGTGCTAGTTGAAAAATGAGTGTGCACACGCAAAAGAGCTCAGCTTAGAGGGAACTTTTGCTTTATATACTGAACAGCTGAAAGTGAGAAATTGATACTATCTTTGAAGTGGTAGGTAAAAGTGTTCGGCCATGTTGGATGTTCTACCTTTGAGATTTAATGGTATATGCTGCCATCTGTAATATGATGTCATCACACAGCATTAGCCATCTTCAGTGCTATCAGCACATGATATTATACAGGGATGCCAGCAATAGCCGGAATTCCAGCTTTTTCCCGATTTTGAAAATTTGGTTCCAGCTCCACACGATCTTTTCGTCCCAGTTGAAACAGTCATGAGCTTTTTCCGCTAATTTCTAACTATTATCCTAACGGCACACTGTAGCATACGCAAATTGGAGCCTATACCGCAATTGTTTCTCTGGATTTTCAAGCCCCAACATTAGCTTAGATAGTCTTTGGGACATCCCAGTCCCCACAAATTTCAGGCCCTAGGGGCAAACCCTGCTGGCATTCCTGATTATAGTAGAAGATTTAAGTTTTATTCTATTATATGAATATGTCACTCTAAGAAATTCCAATGGCTCATCCAGTAATCACACAAGGCAAGTTTTTGTTATCAGAAGATGTATTTGTGTCTATTATCTGCACATTGAGCCCCAGAAAAAGGTGTTAAAACATGCAATGCGTATATGATGCAATTCAAACATGGTAAGCTATTAGTCTGAAGTCTCAAACTCTCAGTTGTATGGACATCTTTCCCACATTCTGTAAACAAAATATGTATTCTATGTTTATATTTTTTCTGTGAGTTTCAAAACTAAATTTTTTACAAGTGAGTTAAGAAATGTTTGTATTAAGCCCAGTCAATATGGAAGTATCAGTGTGTGTTTTACCCTTCAATAAAGTTTAAGTGGTGGTCTAAGTTTGTCATTTTCTCCCTTCCAGCTCTCGGAGGAAAAGAATTATTTTTGGTCAGCACACCAGCTTTCAATGAGGAAAAGGGCAGACTTTTAACTTTCGCTCTAAAGAAGGTAAAGAGTAAACAGTTGTTAATGATTCTAGTTATAATAAAGGGTCTGATGTGTGAAATCCATGAAGTGCATAATTACAGGCATCTAGAAAATGTTGTCATAATGTACACATATGTAGTAGCGTTAATTCCCTCCAAGAATAAAAATAATAAAAAATATATAAAATTTTAACAAATTAAATTAAAAAATTTAAAATTAAATTTAAAAATTTTTAAATTCTCTCTGAGAAAATCTAGTATAATTTTTAATTTTTGTTATTTGCTTCTTTCGTCTGCTACGAAAGGAAGTAGTTTAATACACAAATCTCTCAGCTTACGGCTAAAAATTTGTACACAAGGAGGTTGTTAACCGTAAGAGCTGAACTGGGATGCATGGTGGTAACTAAGGACCTAAAGAGTTTCTTAACAGCATGTACATGAATTCCATATGTCCTTTATCTTAGTATCTGTGGATGCTTCATTCTGAACAAACACCCAACCAAAAACAGAAAAAGCAGTACAGTTGGTGATTTAATTACAACCACAACACTGGCTTTGGATTTCTCGTAACCTGCAAATAAGCTTTTGCTTCAGGCCTGAAATAGAAGCAATACTATGTACTTCTTGGTTTGGAAAGATTGTTTTTAAAAAAACCTGTGATTATTTCAGGTACATAGAATATGTGAATATTGTGAGCATATTGAAGCCTGCTTGGTAGCTCAACAGACACCTCCTGACTTTATAGTATATCTTATATTTTGAAATGAAACAGATATGGACATGGACATGTTTGTTAGAATACCTAGGTTTTCTGCCTCTGGAGCCAAACCTTGTTTCTCAACTTCACCGAGACTTCCATAATTTAACTGTAAAGCAGTGTCTAAAGTCATCCTTGATGATTTGAAAATGAAATATCACAGCCTGGAAAAGTAAATTTAAAATTATCAGATGTTAATAATATTCAGGAATCTCTTTGGTATTTTTATTGACGTTTGCACCATTCATTGATGCTGTGGAATTAATTTGTTGAATGAAAAAGTTTGTCTTTATCTTTGGTAATCTCTTCCTCACAGGCTGACAAGAAACACCCCGAGTTCTCTACCAGATTCAAGTCGACTCTACAAAACATGGACGTGAAGTTCACAGGTCTTAAGGTGGTAGCGCACTCAGAAGCCATCTTGAATCTCACAGAATTTGCAGATAATCTGGTAGCATCTCTCAAAGTGGACAAGAAGGAGGAGGAAACAGAAGAGGCAGAAACGGTTGACGAGGGATACTCGTCTGAAGACGATAAGAAACCTGTCGGTGAGATAGATCTACCAAAAAGAAAAAAAAAACTCATGAATCTCCATCTTTGAAATTTAGAGTGTTCAAAAAATGGTGCAAAAACAACTTCTTCAAGTCATTTTTTTGGGGCGGGCTGGAAAGTGCTATCTCTTCCAAATTATTCCCAGATATTAAAGAGCAAATGTTACCATCGGTAATTAAATGTCTTAGTTATGAGAGTGGTTTTGTAATGCTTGTTGAATGTTGCAACCTGAGTGACCATTAATTCAATTCTAGCATATTTGAATAGCAATACTTGATGTACTTCCAGTTCCCAACAGACTGGCTGAAATCTGGAAAAAAACAAGAGCTGTTACTTATGTCTTTTACAGGAAATATATATATACACTTATTCTAGACTTACCACACTGTAATGGCAAAGTACATAACCTATTTTGCATATAACAATTTAGGCCGACGGTGGTTTCGTCTTTACCTATTGAGGCTATTCACCACCTGTTACATTTTTTTGGTCAGTGAAAAGGAAAGGAAAGGAAATGGAGAGGTTTCATTGAATTCTCTCAGAAGATCATGCTTACCATTTATACTTGATAGTATGTAATGTGAAGTTGAATGTGTTTATGAAACTAAACAGAGACCCGTAATCTTTTCTGTTGATTTCAGTTCCACGAAGGAAGAGGAAGCCCACGGAGGAAGTTGACATCCAGTTGGATGCTAAGCTGGATGAGATCAGCCTCTTTGTGTGTTCCAATACCCAGGCCATTACAGATGTTAAAGTAACAGGTGAGAGAGTTTGTCTGTCTGTCTGTCTATTTTATCTGTACATCTAGGTACTCATCTGTCTTCTTATATATTCATTTGATAGAAATCTGAAGTTACCATGGAAATGGTTTTGGTTAGTTTCTGGTTTTCTTGCATGAGTAGATGTCAAGTGACTTATAAAATCACCATTGATGGGGAAATTCACTTATGAATGTATTGCAGCTGTAACAGGAACGTTATACCATTGTTATTCAACTACTAATGAATATGCATTAATTGAACTTAATTGCAAAATAATCTTATAGTGAGGACTGTGTACTACTTTAAAGCGCTTGCTAGTTTTCTTCTTGTGGCAGGTCTAGTTGCACGGCCGTGCAAGTAAATTTGAGCTCAAAAGTGTATCATCTGTTTATTATGTTGATGTCCCTATAGATTATTAAATCGTCAAGGCAACAGGTAAAATGTTTCAGATGGAGAGCCAATCCTTAAACCAATGCCCACAAAACAATCATAGTTGATGGTTTAGGCCTTACTTTGCAGATAAGACTTGGGACTGAAGTTGACTGGTGTAGCTGTAACCTGATTGGCATCATATCGATTAGAAAACCTGGAGGGATATCTTTAGTGGACAGTTAAATATGATTATGTACGTGTGGTGATGAGAGGAACGAAAAGAAAGTTTAAAAAAAATATATAACAAAATACAGGAAGCTGTGTCTTCATGTATGTGATGATGATGATGATGGTGATGATGATACAAGATGTTATCACAATACAGAGCATTGTGATGTGAGATGGTGTTTCAAGAACCTTCAAAGAAACATGAATATCATATTGATAACAAATCTTTTGTTGTATTCACCCAGGTCTTGAGGCTGGTGTCACTGTTCAGAAGGATAAAACTGCAGTCTCTGCTTGTCTCCAGGCCATCACTGTCACCGATCCCACAGAGGGCGCTGTTCACCCAAGGGTAAACTGGCAATTTTGCTCATACAGTTAATACATAAACATTACATCCAACCAATATACCCACCCGGGTGTAACATGCCACGTTATTTGCCTCTTTGTTTCCAAAGCACCTCAATTTATGCGGATCAGTTATCTCTCAGATGGAACTGTGATTCTTTGTTTTAGATAACTTTCCTTGTATTTTGAAAATTCGTCCATCTTACTCGGCACCGATGCTAATGGTTGAAGTACCGTCCTTCAACAACGATATGTGAATGGCTGTGTCAGCTTCTGTGTTTAGTGTCAGTTTTACCTCTCAAAGCTTAAAAGTCTGTTTTCAATTCTAGCAGAATCGCTTTCAATGTGATTATATGCCTTAGTCTGCACATATTTGTCAGTAGATAAGCCGTAGCTGTTTGCTCTAAAGTCAGTGCTTCATATCTTTAACGTCTAGTGTTTCCCGGTGAAGCCCCAAAAGAATTTGGAAGGGCCAAAAAAGCAACCAATCAAGGCAAATGCAAACCCAAGAAAAAAAACGAAAAAGGGAAAAAGAAAGTTGCAAAAGGTAAAAAGTAAAAAAAAAAAAAAAGAAAAATTGACTACTGTTATATTTTTTCCCTTGGAAATTGTTTTCCCTTCAGATTCTGTCTACTATCGATCCAGAGGTATTCAAGATGAAACTGACCCTTTACAACCAGGCAACAGAGGGCGCCAGTTACTCTGACATGGAAGTTGTTGATATCAGAGTAGGACTGACCCTTGGCTGCATCAGGGTGGTATTCCTGAACAAGTTTGTGGCTGCAATATTGGTAAATTATTAACAGAGTTAAATATATACTTGGAAGCAATGGGCTAGATCACTTCTGTTTCTGTTATGTATTTGGGGAATCAGGAGTTGGGGAGGGGTTGACGGGGTATCAAGGTGGAGATTATCAGCAAGTCCCTTTTTCCCATGATGGATGACTCGTAGCTATTTAGAATTTTTTCTTTTTCATTTTCTCTCATTTATCATCTTTTGATGAGAATACTAATGTTTTGAATCTCGTCAAAAATGTGTATCTTTTCTTCGTTCTTGCCCCCACAAAACATTTGTTCAAAGTTTTACTTGAACCAGTCTAAGCTTGGAAATTCTAGCTTGAAAATGCAGTCTAGCTTGCTTGATAAAAGTCAATCTCATGACATTGTTTCATTGCCTCCATCTGACGTGCAGAGTTTCGTCGAACCTTTCTCTCGTGCGAAAGCCAAGGCGGCGGAGGCGGGAGCCAGCGCTGCTCAGTCGGCAAAAACAGCTGCCGCAGACCTTCAGTCGAAGGCATCGAGAGTGGCCCTCGACGTCACCCTGAAGGCACCCCTCATAGTGGTCCCTAGAAGCTCCAAGGCCGATAGGGGACTCGTGGCTAATCTAGGCGAGCTGACGGTGAAGAACCACTTCACGATTGCTCCGGGGACCGAAGGGAAGAAGGTTCCTGCAGTCTTGGATAACATGGATGTTTGTCTGAGCTCTATTCAACTCTCAAGGTAAAAATATTACAGGGAAAGAATAATTGTGTTCGCTTAATATGAATTGCAAAAGTACAACTGTAAGTTACGTAGCAACATGTTAGCAACATTGTCACCATGTCACCTTTTACTCAGATAGTCGTCAATATATATATTAACTTATTAACTTAGACGATGACTAATTTCTGTTTTTAGAGCAATCATTGAGAAAGAGGAGACTACAGCCGATGTTCTTCTGTTGGAACCGATGCAGCTCCAGGCTGGATTGGTGAGGAACATGGCCCCTTGGTTCCATGGTGTCCCAGCCATAGCTGTTAGTGGCAAAATGGAGACGATAAGGGTGAGTAGGTCTGACCAATTAAATTCATATGGAGTATCTATGAAATGATTTACTCTGCCAGTGCCAATGTTGTTTGGTGAGGAACATGTTGTGCATGGGTCTTTGTGTGGGTGCATGTATGTGTATGCTCACACATGAGTAGCTGGACACAGTGGTATGTACGTGACTGGACTGCCTCCACCCTGTTTGTTTGTCTTCCAGCAATCCCTTCCCATCATATCCATTGATCTTGTTGCCACCAAATGTGATTATTGTTTTTAATGTGAACGCCCCACCCCCCCTCCCTGCCCCAGTATCAAAATACATGAGAAAGTTAGATTGTAAATAGAAAATTAGTATGTAATAAATAATATGTAATAAATATTAGCCTTTTTTAATGACTGACATAATACTAACATAGGTTGGAATGTGGAGGATTTAAAAATGGTGTATTGTTGCCCTTGATTCTGTGACCGTATATTCTCTTCTTGTGCATAGGTGGCTATTTCAATGGACGATTTTGGAATCATCATGGCCATTATCAATGAGAACATCGCCGAAGGAGATGTGCAGAAGGCGCCCGTGGAGGAAGAGAAAGTGGAAGAGGAAGCTATAGCTAAACCTGAAAAGTCTCCTTCCAAAGGTGAGTATTTTAAGCAAATCTCTTTTCCAAAGGTAAGTATTTAAGCAGCTGCTTGTGGTCAACTTTGCAGTAAAACTGTTCTCGTCGTAGAAATGTGCTTAAGAACGTACACCATCAATTTGTTTTGTTGCAGTAATTTTAAAAGAGATGTTTACAGTCTTGAGCAAATACCATTGCTTTATCGAAACAAAACTCAAATGCCCTAACCTAGACCTACCATACCCTTTAATAGCAGAGGTACGTCGTCAATCCTTATTTGAATATAAGAGTAGTGACTGAAGTCTGTTATCGACTGTTGGGGCTAACTGGAGTATTATGTCATCTTTTTGAATGTAAATAATAACTGTAATTTGGTTATGACAGGCATTGTTACCATTATTGACTAGCAGTTTAAGCAAACAAAGTAAAGAAACAACAGTCAAAGATTGTTTGATAAGCTCTGTTCAGATTTGTTTCTCTCGTGGCAGTACTAACGAATACTGAAGAAGACCTTTGATATACACCGAAGAGACTGCAGGTCATTTTAACAATATTGAGATAATTTTATGAATATTATACATATGTTTTAGTTTTCCCCATTTACATCAGAATGGTCTGTTTGTTGAACAGTTATCATGCTAGAAAGGAAACCAATGTTGACATTTTTTAATTTTAATTTTAAAAAAAAATCCAAAAGTGTAAGGAATGCATATGCAGTTTAACATGGTTGCTAAGGGCAATGAATGCTATAAGTGACTGTTCATAATTTTGTTTTTTTCAGAGACAAAAGCAGACAAGAAAGATGAAGAGGCTAAAGAGAAGACATCAGAGGTTTGGGTTCAAGTCCAAGCTGGGTTCGAAGTCAGTGAAATCGGAGTTGACCTCTATACTGGCAAAGTTCACTTGGTAAGTTCGGAAAGTTTTAACCCGTAAGTAATTGGTATCGCTCCAAGATTAGTCGAAAAAGTGATCACTTCGTAAAAACCTCTTACCCCAGTCTGCTGCAACCTCCAGAACTCAAGAAAAGGTGGACCTCATTGCAAGTATTTATTTTATGTGTGGATTTATATGCACTTTTATGTGTGGGAAAGTTTCTGAACAAGAAATGTATTCATATTTATAGTTTGTGTAAAATACGAAGACAAATGTCATCAGAATGTTCCTCTCTGAGTAGGAGGAGATTCTATCGACTGAAGAGCAGAGCCAACTCTGTCGCTCATCTGTAAATAGTTTTACAACATTTTACAGCTCTGTTTGCCTTCTGGGCAAAGCTTTGTAATGCTTGAAATCTCTATAAAAATACCATATCCACTACAGAATTGTTATGGTTTCGCTGGGGGGGGTGGGAGGGGGGGTAGGATTTCTACAGTTATTTTTAGAAATAAAAAGAATCAGAATCCATTGACTGTTTGTGATAGTTCTTAATGATAGTGAATTAATCACAGCATTGTCCCTTGATGGTGATAATAACCACACTATACTAGTGTTCCAGTAGAGTTTACCTATTTGTCAAGCAGTTTTGCTGAATCCTTCCTTTTTAAGGATTTTTAGTTGTTTTTTCTGTAACTCTAACAACCGTTGTTTCAAGGCATTACCTGACCTTAGTATTGCCCAATGTAAATTGATTATGGCTATCTTTATTTTCCAAAATTTAAGAATACATCGGAGTCATGTCTAAACAATCCCAGTGATACGTAATAGTTTTAAGTTTCTTCGGCAAGTTTCCTCTGCTCTGCTTTCATCTGTTTCTTTCTGCCTTTTCATTTCAGGAAAATAAAACTGGAAGACAAGTGAGACGTCAAGAAAAGAAACTTGGCAGTTTCCAAGTCATCACCATCGCTGGGTCGGCAACCATTAATTCCGATAGCAGTATTCTAGCTACGGCCAGACTAGCAGATGTTCTGCTAAGCGATCACAGGCCTGACCGTGGTGACGGAATCACAAAGTAAGTTCAGTTTGAAGACTTGTAACTTACTACCTCGTGTATCAAGTTTTCTTATCTGTAAAGTTTCCGTTGTTGGATGACACAGTTTCAGCCATTTACAGAATTATCAGTACCTCTTACAATGTTAACTTTTTCGAGTTTGAGTGCATAGTATCAATGTTGCCCCATGATATCACAGAGAAAGCTGTGTGCCCCATATGATATCACAGAGAAAGCTGTTTGCCCAATGATGTCAGAGAGGAAATCAACTTTAACACCATATATGTTCCAGATAAAGCATAAAATGATTGCTGGTGGTCTGAAGACAATTTACATGTACTGCCTTGAAAATATCAGTATCTGTAATGTTTTATGTTTCTTCAATATTTTTTGAATTCCAGGATGGTGTACTGCAGAGAATCAGAAGATGGCAGCCCTTGTGACATGGTTTCTGTTAAATTTGAGCAGAATGCAAAGCAAGACAAAATAAGTAAGAGAAAACTTATGATGAAGAAGTAGTGTACATTATATTGAGTATATTTGTTTGAAATTATGAAAGCTTAGCAGTTTTTGAGAGTGGAAAAGGTCAATGTAAACCTATTAAAGCAGTATGTAATTACTTGAAGTCTACATGTATCCCACAATATATGTAATTACTTGAAGTCAATCTGCACCCTACACATTATATGTAAGTACTTGAAGTCAATCTGCACCCTACACATATATATGTAAGTACTTGAATCAATCTGCATCCCACATATATATGTAAGTACTTGAAGTCAATCTGCACCCAACACATATAAGTACTTGAAGTCAATATGCATCCCACACATATATGTAATTACTTGAAGTCAATCTGCACCCAACACATATGTGTAAGTACTTGAAGTCAATCTGCACCCAACACATTATATGTAAGTACTTGAATCAATCTGCACCCAACCCATATAAGTACTTGAAGTCAATATGCATCCCACACATATATGTAATTACTTGAATTCAATCTGCACCCAACACATATATGTAAGTACTTGAATTCAATCTGCACCCAACACTTTATATGTAAGTACTTGAAGTCAATCTGCACCCAACACTATATATGTAAGTACTTGAAGTCAATCTGCACCCAACACATATAAGTACTTGAAGTCAATATGCATCCCACACATATATGTAAGTACTTGAATTCAATCTGCACCCAACACATTATATGTAAGTACTTGAATTCAATCTGCACCCAACACATGATATGTAAGTACTTGAAGTCAATCTGCACCCAACACGCATGATATGTAATTACTTGAATTCAATCTGCACCCAACACATGATATGTAAGTACTTGAAGTCAATCTGCACCCAACACATTATATGTAAGTACTTGAAGTCAATCTGCACCCAACACATATATGTAAGTACTTGAAGTCAAGCTGCATCCCACACATATTGCAAGAAGGGGAGTTTGACCATACAAAATTGGGACAGAGTTGTGAAACAAAGTAAAAATGACACACAAATATCTTCCAGACTTGTTGTGAAGGGGGTTTCCTACCCACCCCCCCACCTTCACCAGCCTCACACCCCCCCCATGATACCTATAATTGAAGTATATTAAGCCATTTATTTCATGCTATCGTAGTCGAAGCCAACCTTCAGAACCTGCATGCCTGTATTTGTACCGAGTTCCTGATGAGTGCTGCCAACATCTTTACCAAGGGAATGGCCGAGAGTGCCAAGACAGCACCCGAGAAACCAGCCAGGGTATCAACCCAACCGAAGGCAGTTCCAGCCACCACTGGTCAGACCTCATCCTCACAGCCGGCAGCAGCTCCTCCAGCGGAGGCACCCCCTCAACAGGGGAGCGTCTCCATCAAGGCAGCCATCCAGAGACCCGAGATAATCCTGGTGGCTGACTCCAGCTCTAAGGATACAAATGCTCTAGTACTGCAGGTAAGAGATGTAACCGTTCCTGGCAGACCCCAGCACTCTCTATCAGAAATCTGCAATTTGTCCCCGAAAGGTTCCTTGACTTCATCATGAGTTGAGATTTCAACAATCTTGATCTGGCAAGTGTTTTTCAATCAAGGTGATAGGACTTATGAATATTGCACACATATTGCACACATGTCAAAACAATAAACATACTCTTTGTATTTGCCCCAGCACAGTGTAGTAGTGTTGCAAGTGCAAATACAATACTATTTTGGGAAGATGGAGCAAATTAACTGTTGTGTTATCAGTAGAAGTCATTCATAAGTGAAAATGTTAACAAATAGCATTCTGTCCCCCTCATCCTCACCCTGTCCCCTCTCCCTCAAGTCCCGCACCTCTTTTTCTGAGTTATTACAGATGACATTTTCAAGACATATTTCCAAACTTTCAGTATTTTAATGCTGAAAAATCCAATCATTCCTCTAATTTCAAACTTGCTTTCAATGTCTAGTTCGAAGCTGATGTAAGTTTGACCCAGAGTGAGAACAGCCTCGCGATCCAGGGTGGTCTGAACGCTCTCAGAATCAACGCTTGTCCCTATCTAGAGGAGAAACGGAAGGGTAGCATTAACAAGGTATCTCGTTTACTCTTAGTTGGTTTTCATTGCCCTGATGTAAAATAATCATGAAGCTATTTTGTTTTTGTATTGGTTTATTGTCATGAGCTGTGTATGGTATTATGTCATATACATTTTCATGGAAATAACAAGCTCAATAATTATTTCATTGATCTGATTTATTTCTGTTAGTAAAATCGGTGACATGAAGTTACAATAGTTGATTTTATACCTTTCAACTAACAGCCCAAAAAAAATTATTGACTTTCTATGAAGCTTTCAATACATTCCCCCCGGCATTGATAAATCCATATCAATTCCTAAAGAATACGTGGTTGGTTATAGTCAAGATTATTATCGATGTTTTCATTCCACAAACTCTATGAGAATATTTTTTTTTCTTGAAGGTGTTGGTACCCTGCAATGTCGGATTCAACCTCAGCAACCCCGACAAGAAAGGCATGAAGATCAGCGCCACCATCCCAGAGATTGTCCTCAACATCTCTCCTCCGACAGTGATGGTCCTCTCCGCTGCTGCCCAGAATCTCACTCCTCCTCCAGTAAGCAACCCCCCCCCTCTTATCTTCTTTGGTATACCATGTAGAGAGTAGAACGTTCCCCCTCCATAGATATTTATTTAATAAAGATCATTTTCAGCTATTGTGAATTTTTCTGATCTTTCCTTTCGTAGCCTCGAATCCAGCTATTAAAAATAAGTAACCACACAGTTTCTCCAAGTGACACTATAAAGTAGTGTCTCACTGTCCCTGCTCCCCCATCAAGGCAGAGGTGGAAGCTACCATAAAAGCATTATTAATAGTTCTCTGCCTTTTGAAGGTCTAAATCTAGATTACTTCTTCATCCCCTCTCCTCCTCCCCTCTCCTCCCCCTCCCCTTGCCCCTTCTCCTTCCCGTCAAGTGTATTTTATCGAAATAAAATAAAACTGTTAGCAAACTGGTTATCCACTAGAGAGCCTGTGTAGGAGAATGTAAAAAAGTAAGTTGGCCTGACGTTTCAATCCTAGCAGGATCTTCTTCAAAGGCTGAATGACAAGTAACAGTAACAGAAGTGACAAAAACACGCACAGAATACAGACAGGTTATATGAGCATGGTGAACACAAAGAGATAGATGTAAGGGGATTAGTAGACAAGGGATGGAGAGAAGAAAGAAAGAAAGTGTATTTTTATGATAGAGCTGAGATCGTCGTATCACCCGTTCGATTCATCTTTTTGTTTTCTCTTTAGGATGAGGATGAAGAAGAGGTAGCTACCCTGCCTCCTGATCTCTGGTCCATCAAAGATCTTGCCAGTTGTAATTTCTGGTTCTTGAGGGAAGATGGTAATTTAGCTGACTTTTGTTTTGTATTATGTGTATATGTGTGATACTTTGCTGCTTATGTGGTATGAAAGTTTTATAAATAGTCCTCCTCCTCCGTGTGGTGGAATAAAAAGGCTGTGAGCAGGTCTGATGAGAGGATGGCCAGAGGGGAACTACTGTCCCATGGAACTGGGTTAAAAAGGGGGCCCGGTGAAATGTGGGATAAAGAATCATGTATTATCATTTTTATAATAAACTTTAAGTTAAAATGAGGACTCCAAAGAGGGAGGGGGACCCAGTGACATAGTTGTCACTTAGGCCCTACCTAGTTCCTGACACCTCTGGCTGTCAGTTGATGGATTATTGTTGTGTTAATGAGGACTCCAAAGAGGGGGGGGGGCAGTGACATAGTTGTCACTTAGGCCCTACCTAGTTCCTGACACCTCTGGCTGTCAGTTGATGGATTATTGTTGTGTTAATGAGGACTCCAAAGAGGGGGGGGGCAGTGACATAGTTGTCACTTAGGCCCTACCTAGTTCCTGACACCTCTGACTGTCAGTTGATGGATTATTGTTGTGTTAATGAGGACTCCAAAGAGGGAGGGGGAGGGGGCAGTGACATAGTTGTCACTTAGGCCCTACCTAGTTCCTGACACCTCTGGCTGTCAGTCGATGGATTATTTTGGTCACAACGAGTGTGACTCATGCAAGTGGGTATATGTGCCTATGCTGTACACAGATAGGAAAAGTTCATTTTGGTTTCTCAGAAGAAAAACTTTTTTGAAAAATGAAACACTGTTTACTATCTGTACCTGAACAACTGTGAACAATCAAGCATAAAAGAAGTTCATGTGGGAAAACAGTGTTGTTTGTTAACTTCTTTAAAATGTAAGGAATGGTGAGTTGATTGTTTCTATTTGTAAATTACAGTGTTTTACTTCTAGTAAAATTATCAACTTTACAGAAAAAGGCAATAGAGTTAGGTGGAT